>JAFFST010046849.1:0-7500 GCA_022414735.1 Noturus placidus
AGAATGAGAGAGAGAGAGAGAGAGAGAGAGAGAGAGAGAGAGACAAGGGGAGAGACAGGGAGAGAGACAGGGAGAGAGACAGAGGGAGATAGAATGATAGAGATAGAATGAGAGAGACAGGGGGAGAGACAGAGAGACAGAGAGAAACAGGGACAGAGACAGAGAGAGAAAGACAGGGACAGAGACAGAGAGAGACAGGGAGAGAGAGAGAAACAATTGGAGAGACAGAGAGAGAGAGAGAGAGAGAGAGAGAGAGACAAGGGGAGACACAGAGAGACAGACACAGAGAGAGAGACAAGGGGAGCGACAAGGTGAGAGAGATAAACAAGGAGAGAGACAGAGAGAGACAAGGGGAATGAGAGAGAGAGAGAGAGAGAGAGAGCGAGACAGGTAGAGAGACAGACAGATTGACAAGGGGAGAGACAGAGAGACAAGGGGAGAGAGAGAGAGAGACAAGGGGAGAGACAGAGAGAGAGAGAGAGAGAGAGAGAGAGACAAGGGGAAAGACAGGGAGAGAGACACAGAGAGAGAGACAATGGGCGCGACAAGGTGAGAGAGATAGACAGGGAGAGAGAGAGAGAGAGAGAGAGACAGGTAGAGAGACAAACGGAGAGACAGAGAGAGAGACAAACAGACAAGTCAACATCTTATCATTATTAATATGTTAGTAGTTTGTTATTGTTAATCAGGATGAATTAACGGCTGCACACATCATGAAGATGATAAACGCATGACATCATTATAGCTGATCCAATCACAAGGCAGTTTCAGAGAAATAAATATTCTGAATTTGTTTTAGTGACCACAGGGTGTGTGTGTGTATGTGTGTGTGTGTGTGTGTGTGTGTGTGTGTGTGTATTTAACGATGTCTCACCTGCAGCATGAGCTCACAGTCCTCACGGCCCACAAAGATCATCTCCCGCGGCAACCGGTGCCGAGTGCCGGAGCTGCTCACCAAAAACCATGATGTCACACTCATTTTTACTCCACCCACCAGCAACTGAGCATTCTGGGAAACAGGAAGAGACTGACCAGTGATGCACAGGAACACACTTTCAGTCTCACAGTATTCACTTGTGTTACTGTGTGATGCATGTGAGGTCAGTGAGGTTGACATCAAACATCTCCTCAAACAGATTCTAAGCCATGAAACCTCTTTTAAACATAATAAAAATCCTCCTTTAGCACTAACTGCACTTAAAATTAGCATTGATTAATTCCATGATTAAATAAGCCATGCTCGAGCCAAGATCTTAGAGAAGGTTGTACACAGCAGTTATGCTCGAACTTACATAGGAACAATATTCATGAAATGTATCAGTCAGGATTTAGACCTCATCATAGCACAGAGACAGCGTTAGTTAAAGTAGTAAATGACCTTCTACTGGCCTCTGATCAGGGTTGTGTCTCGTTACTTGTGTTACTCGACCTTAGTGCAGCTTTTGATACTATAGATCATACTATTCTCCTCGATAGATTAGAGAATGTTGTTGGCATTAAGGGAACAGTCCTCTCCTGGCTCAGGTCTTATCTGACCGAGCGTTATCAGTTTGTAGATGTAAATGGAGAGTTCTCCACTCATAGCAAGGTTAAATTTGGTGTTCCACAAGGTTCTGTTTAAGGCCCACTATTTTTTTACTTTATATATCCTACCTCCAGGCCAAATTATTCGTAAACATGGAATTAGTTTCCACTGTTATGCTGATGATACACAGCTGTATGTTTCAGTGAAGCCAGAGGACAGACAGCAGCTTAATAAAGTTGAGGATTGTGTGAAGGACATTAGGCGTTGGATGTTAACTAACTTCCTCTTACTCAATTCTGATAAGACAGAAGAACTTTTATTAGGATCATGTGTAGCTAGAAATAATCTCTGATCACATGGTTTACTCTGGGACTTCCTGTTTCATCATGTGCAGCAGTAACAGACCTTGGAGTGATTATTGAGTCCAGTCTATCATTTGATGCTCGTGTAGACTAAAGATTTTCACTTCCAAGTACAGTTGATGTCTCAGCGTTTCTTCAGTGTTTAATCTGGCCTGGATTCTGTAGAGTTGCGTGTAAAAGCTGCTGTTATCAGAATGACTGGAAAGGAAAGTATTCATTTCTATTTTGTAAACGGAAAGAGAACATTTTGGAAAAGTTTAAGGAAAAAAGCTTAAAACATTATTTTTATTGACTACATCTGTAACAATAACCCACTGAGTAAATGACTGTGTACTTGACCTATTTTACTTACATTTACTTGAAACTGAGTTTAAACAGAAGGTGGTGTTTACAGTTACAGTTTACGGAGATTACAGTTATTATGGTAATTCCTTTATGATGAGAATGAAACACACACATTATATGAAAACCACCAGTTTGTCATTTTTCTCTTTCAGGTAAAATAAAAACACTTTCATTTCCACTCATCTGAGGTGTTTGTCTGCTGCAGATTGGAACACACCTGGAGAGATACGTCTGTTAACCTGTTAAGATTGATATGTACAGTGGTGCTTGAAAGTTTGTGAACCCTTTATAATTTTCTATATTTCTACATAAATATGATGTAGCAGAGTTTCACACGATTCCTAAAAGTAGATAAAGAACCCGATTAAACAGATGAGACAAAAATATTACACTAGGTCATTTATTTATTGAGGGAAATGATCCAGAATTACAGATCTGTGAGGGGTAAAAGTATGTGCACATCTAGGATTAGCAGTTAATCTGAAGGTGAGATTAGAGTCAGGTGTTTTCAGTCAGTGGGATGATGATCAAGTGTGAGTGAGTGAGCTTAAGAACCTTATCACATCTGTGAAACATGGTGGTGGTAGTGTCAGGGTTTGGACCTGTTTTGCTGTGTCTGGACCAGAGCGACTCACCTTCACTGATGGAACACTGAATGATACCAGTGAACTCTGAAGGAAAATATCAGGACATGAGTCCATGAAGTGAATCTGAAGAGAAAGTGGGTCATGCAGCAAGACAACGATCCTAAACACACGAGTCGTTCTACTAAAGAACGGTTAAAGAAGAATAAAGTGAGTGTTTTGGAACGGCCGAGTCAAAGTCCTGACCTTAATCCAATAGATATGTTGTGGAAGAACCTGAAGCAAGCAGTTCTTGTGAGGAACCCACCAACATCCCAGAGTTGAAGCTGTTCTGTACTGAGGAACGGGATAAAACTCCTCCAAGACGATGTGCAGATGATCAACAGTTACCCCAAACATTTATCTACAGTTATTACTGCACAAGGAGCTCACACCACTTACTGAAAACAGAGGTGCACATACTTTTACCCCCCACAGATATTTCATACTGGATCATTTTCCTCAATAAATAAGTGAAGTATAATATTTTTCTTAAAACATTTAGGTTTTTGGGGTTCTCTTTATCTACATTTAGGACTCGTGTGAAACTCTGATGATGTTTTAGATCATATTTATACAGAAATATAGAAACTTCTAAAGGGTTCACAAACTTTCAAGCACGTGTGTGTGTGTGTGTGTGTGTGTGTGTGTGTGTGTGTGTGCGTGCGTGCGCGCAGTTCCAGGCCTCAGTCTTAAATCCTATTCCGTTACTCAGCTCTTTCATTCCTCATCATTAAAACACCTTGACACCACCTCAGTGACGTCATGATGTCCCTGTACCGCGCGCTGATTTATCGGTGTCACGGTAGTGATTATTGATTTCCTCCACATACACGACAAAGCACGAGCCGCTAATTATGTATTAATTGTTTATAAAAAAAAACCAACAACTTCTATTTATATCTATATTTATATGTGTTATAGCGTTTACTCAAGCACACACACACACACACACACAGGCACACACACACACACACACACACACACACAATTATGATGATTATGAAGGCCTGTAGATGCTCGGATTTATATGAATAAAACACACACCGCACGCGCAACCTCCATCAGACACACACACACACATACACACACACACACACACACCAGTTTCTGACCATCACAAGTAAAGGTTTATGCGCGAGCTCTGTCACTTCCAATTTTTATCCCTTTGATAGGTACCGCGTCCCGGATCGCAGCATCATGACCAGGTTCACATGAGGAATGAAGATGCTCCAATGCAACGCGCACACACGCACACGCACACACACACGCACACACACAATATGAGGAAATGATAAAGCCTATTAATCGCAGAGACCTACCTAAAATCCTCGCGCAGTCTCTCAGTCTCACACACACACACCGCTGCATTGATGTGTGTGTCCGGCCTGTGTTGCGCCGCGGTGCTGAGTGTGTGTGTGTGTGTGTGTGTCCCACCCTGCAGTAAAGGGCGCACAGCTACAATACACGCGCGCGCGCGCGCACACTCACTCTCTCTCTCTCTCACACACACACACACACACACACACGCGTTATTAATAATCATTATGCCGGTGTTATTGTGTTTATGATCTGATTCGCACTCTTCTGATTTCTCTAATTTCCATTCCACCTTAAATGTCTCCTGTAATGACGTCATACTGCCTGCAGA
This sequence comes from Noturus placidus, assembly GCA_022414735.1. NCBI lineage: Eukaryota > Metazoa > Chordata > Actinopteri > Siluriformes > Ictaluridae > Noturus > Noturus placidus. The sequence goes on from JAFFST010046849.1 coordinate 4,507, forward strand.
GTGCGCTGATCTTCTGCTCCTGGATCTCTCACTCATAAGCCATGAGGTTATCAAGATGTTTCAAGACATGGTACCACATTATTTGTGGGTGAATATTTATTCAGGCCCCTGCCCTGTGCACGGCCAGGATGACCTCAGATTCCGGTTCTTGGCTGAAAGGAGAGGAACCTGATGTGGTCCGCTGTGTTTTACCTCCTCAAGGTTTGATGTTTGTGTAAGCTGAGATGCTTTAGTGCTCAGTGATGATACGAGTTACCATATCCTTCCTGTGACTTCTCTCATCAACAAGGTGTCTCCACCTACAGAAACACCACTCACGCCATGTTTCCTTCTTCTGTGTAAACTGCAGACTGTGTGTGAAAATCCCAGCAGGAGAAATACTCAAACTAACCCCTCTGGAACCAACATCCATGACATGGCTCGAGATCAGACTTTTTCTACATTCTGATGTTTGATGTGAACATTAACTGAAGTTCTTGACCGGCATCTGCATGGGTTTACGCATTGTGCTGCTGTCATGTGATTGGCTGATTAGATAACTTCAAAAATGTGCAGGTGTTCCTAATAAAGTGGATGTCTAAATAGAGACTCTTCTGTGTGCATTATTTACTCGGTGTGTAAATTGATAAATAAATAAATAACAGCGGTCATTTAAATTTATTGTTTGATTCAATAATATCTTTTAGGAAAAAGGACAATTGCATAAAAGATAACGTGTAAAAGGTGATGACCAAATCTATAATAAATAATTAATTATAGCACAAGATTATAAAAATAACTCATACTGTCTGCTTTTTAAGCTTTTACTGTATAAACTGTAGTTTGTGTACACAGCGTTCATTTGCTTTAATTTCAATATGAAACTGATGGACAGAGACAGAGTGAGAGAGTGAGCGAGAGAGATACTGAGTGAGACGGTGAGACTGTTTGAGACAAAGTGAGAGTGACAGTGAGAGTGAGACTGTTTGAGAGAGTGACCATGAGACAGAGCATGAGAGAGAGACAGTGAGACTGTTTGACAGAGTGAGACAGAGTGAGAGAGAGTGAGAGAGCATGAGAGAGTGAGACAGTGAGACTGTTTGACAGAGTGAAACTGAGACAGATTGAGAGAGTGAGAGAGAGTGACAGTGAGACAGAGCATGAGAGAGTGAGACAGTTTGACAGAGTGAGACTGTGAGACAGAGTGAGACTCAAGTTAAGTGTAAATATTATTGAGGTCAAACAACAGAGCAGTGGCAGTATGTGTGTATATATTTATTTATTTGTTTAATCTTTACTTCCCCACACAGTGATGAGGTGAAGTGTAAAAACTCCTCACTGTAAATAAATAATGGATGAATTACAGAAACACGCCGATACAGCAAATATAAACTCTTTAATAACTGTCAGAATGTAAACTTATTAAAATGACAGCATGGAGAGTTTAAATCAGATTACAGTTACACACTCCACCTCTTTATCAACGTTTCAACTACATTCATACAAAAACTTTTCAAATAACATCCAAATAAATGAATAAATGCCATTTGACCTTTGATCCAGTGATACTGTGTTTATTATTCGTTATGAAGACTTACCTGTGTTTATTCACACACCTGCACAGGAACTGGAGCTAAAACACTGCGTAATAAACACAATCATAACACAAACATAACATGTTACAGTAACACAAACACACACACACACACACACATTAAACTTAAAAACCCTATAGAAATAAAACATTTAACATGTTTATGGTTTATGTTAGCTTAGCTTAATGCTAGTCTCCTCTCTAGCAGTACTCATCACTTAGTAGTAGCACTAATGCTATACTGTTAGCCTGTTGGTAATTAAAGGCAGTATTTCACATTAAGTGCTGAAAAGTTGTGATGTCATGATTGGATGATCAAACTGCCCCTTAGCTCCGTCCCTGCTGAGCCGGTAAAACCAAGGCGTGTGATGTTCTGTGCCGTGTAGCTGTAAAACAGGAAAATTCTGGCTCCGCCCCTTTACCTGGGATCAGCTGTCCTTAAGTTCGTGGTCTAAAACATGAAGTCAAAGTTATTTGCACATTAGCTAATAATATTAAACATCAACTATGTCTAAACAAGCAAGGCAAATAGTAAACATGTGACCACGTTCAGAATAAATAAAACAGAGAAACACGAAGGGACACGAGATCCTCTACAGGGTGCCAATAATTCTGAACACAGAGTTCTGAAGTGTGGAATAGAAAAAAAAAACAGGATCCAATCAGGGGGCTCCTTTAACAGCCAATCAGGATCAGAGTCTGTGACCGAGAGAGCGAGAACGAGCACAAAGTAAACATGTAGATTTATCCTGTACGTGAACTGTCTTAACACACACACACACACACACACACACACACACACACACACACACACCTATTTAGTGTCTAACACACAACTATTTATTTAGTGTCTAACACACACACACTTATTTTGTCTAACACACACACACTTATTTTGTCTAACACACACACACACACACTTATTTATTGTCTAACACACACACATTTATTTAGTGTCTAACACACACCTATTTATTTAGTGTCTAACACACACACAACTATTTATTTAGTGTCCAACACACACACACACACACACACACACACACACACACACACACACACCTATTTATTTAGTGTCTAACATACACACATACACACACACACAACTATTTATTTAGTGTCTCACACACACACAACTATTTATTTAGTGTCTAACATACACACGCATTTATTTAGTGTCTAACACATACACACACACACTCTCTCTCTCACACACACACATTTATTTAGTGTCTCACACACACACAACTATTTATTTAGTGTCTAACACATACACACACACACTCTCTCTCTCTCTCTCACACACACACAACTATTTATTTAGTGTCTAACACACAACTATTTATTTAGTGTCTAACATACACACATACACACACACACACACGCATTTATTTAGTGTCTAACACACACAACTATTTATT
>JAFFST010046850.1:0-10466 GCA_022414735.1 Noturus placidus
CCCACCCACCCATCCATCCACCCATCCATCCATCCAGCCACTCATCCATCCATCCATCCATCCAGCCACCCATCCATCCATCCAGCCACTCAACCATCCATCCACTCAACCACCCACCCAACCATCCATCCATCCATCCAGCCACTCAACCATCCATCCATCCAGCCACTCAACCATCCATCCATCCATCCAGCCACTCATCCGTCCATCCATCCATCCAGCCACTCAACCATCCATCCAGCCACTCAACCATCCATCCAGCCACTCAACCATCCATCCATCCATCCAGCCACTCAACCATCCATCCATCCATCCAGCCACTCAACCATCCATCCATCCATCCATCCATCCAGCCACTCAACCATCGATCCATCCAGCCAGCCACTCAACCATCCACTCAGCCACTCACCATCCATCCATCCATCCATCCAGCCACTCAACCATCCATCCATCCATCCATCCACTCAACCATCCATCCATCCATCCACTCAACCATCCATCCACTCAACCATCCATCCATCCATCCAGCCACTCAACCATCCATCCATCCATCCATCCAGCCACTCATCCATCCATCCATCCACCCAGCCACCCATCCATCCATCCAGCCACTCAACCATCCATCCATCCATCCATCCAGCCACTCAACCAACCATCCATCCATCCATCCATCCAGCCACTCAACCATCCATCCATCCATCCAGCCACTCAACCATCCATCCATCCATCCAGCCACTCATCCATCCATCCATCTATCCATCCAGCCACTCAACCATCCATCTAGCCACTCAACCATCCATCCATCCATCCAGCCACTCAACCATCCATCTAGCCACTCAACCATCCATGCAGCCACTCAACCATCCATCCAGCCACTCAACCATCCATCCAGCCACTCAACCATCCATCCAGCCACTCAACCATCTATCCATCCATCCAGCCACTGAACTACTCAACCATCCATCCATCCTCTCATCCATCATCCATCCACTCATCTATCCAGCCATCCAAGGTGAATATTGTAAATATTCTCCTTGAGGTCATCATGCTGCGAATCAGTGCCTTATGGTGAAATACCCGAATTAGAAAATGTTTGTAGCCTTGAACTTGCTCTCGTGTCCTCGGGGATTTACGGCAATAAGTTTGTGCATTTAGTAATTAACCCCTGATTTGTGTCTTTCATGACCCTGTCCACTTTCTAATACAGTGCCGTTCCTGCCGTACATTGCCCTCCAGAACTTTACCAAGACCTTTTATCGTCAAAACTTCACACGTGACGAGTCCAGCTCGTGTGTTTAACCCCAAAAAACTGCTGCTTTTATTTTTGATTTGAGGTCATGCCTTAACAAACAGCATTCTTCTGAGAAGAAAAAAAACAATATAAACATGAACATAGATTAAAAATTAACCACATTTTTCTTTTCTTTTTTTTTTTTTACAGAGAGCTGAGAAGAACTCCAGGCCCTGTTCTTTTTCCCATGTTTTTCACAATAATTTTTAAACCATTTATAGCTACACTCAATGTCGTGAAACTGGAGACTCCTTGCATAAATGTTAAATAAACAGGTTTCTTCTTGCAGAAAACTTTTTTCTGAGTTTTTAATCCGTTTATTATTATTCGAGTTTCTGCCGTACACGTTCCTGTGAATGAGACGTTACTATAGAAACGATGATGTATTAAAAGGGTTTAATATAAACCTGAGTTTTGGTTGTGCTACTATGAGAGCTGCTGTTATAAAAAAAAATTCATCAACGCCTTCTGACCAATTACAATCCAGAATTCACTGAATGTTTTGCGTTTCTGTTCAACCTTTCCCAGAGGACACACACAGGAAGTAGATGATTTCCCAGCATGCCTGCAGGGCCCAGACTGTATACTTACTCAGTTTCTATAAAACCAGGTGCAGAGTTAATTCCTAATCTGAGTCATGTGTGTGGTGTGTGTGTGTGTGTGTGTGTGAGAAACAGCAACTAAAGGCAAAATTCACATTTTTAGAAAGTGCACACACATTCCAACATCTCACTCTTAGTACAGGAAGCAGGTGTAGTGTGTGTGTGTTTGTTTGTTTACCTGGCACCAATGATGTCCTTCTTCGCCAGATCAATGCCTGCAATAACCTTGACACGAAGAACGCGCGACTCATTCTGAGACGGATGGAACAACAGATAGACACACAGATAGACACACAGAGAGGATAGTAAATTAGTAAAACACCATGAGTAAAACAAACACTGACAGTGTGTTAAAATAAAAAAATAAAAAACAAATCATGAATAAACTGCAAATATTAGCAGCCTGTAAGTGGAGGAGGTGTGGCTTCTATGGCAGTCTCTATAAAGAAGGCGTGGCCTTTGTACATCAGCTGTAAAGGAGGCGTGGTCTCTGTGTGAGTGTCAGTTACAGGAAAGGAGGAGTGTCACAGTTCATAAAGTCATTATGTGCAAGAAACATGGAAGTTGGCTGAAGGTGTTGGCTCATACACAAATCCCCGTATACACACACACACACAAAAGAATGATGACCTACAGAGAAACAGTTCTTTCCTTTTTCTCTATCCCTCTGAAATCCTCCTCTGACTGTTGAGTGGTAATTTTATCCACACACACACACACACACACACACACACACACACACACACACACACACACACTGTTATCAGTCCGGTTGGTAGTAAACCTGCGAGTGTAAACATTCATTATCTGATGTATTTTTTCCACATGGAGGCACGGAGACAAGGAGAAAAGGAAACATGGAGACAGTGACAAGAAGACACAGGGACACTGACATGGAGTCACTGAGACATGGGGACATTGAGACACAAATGCGGGAACACTGAGACACAGACGCTGAGACACGGGGACATTGAGACACAGATGCGGGAACACTGAGACACAGACACCGAGACATGAGGACATAGACAGAGATGCGGGAACACTGAGACACAGACACCGAGACACGGTGATATTTAGACACAGATGCGGGAACACTGAGACCCAGACACAGAGACACGGGGACATTGAGACACTTGACTTAGGTTGTACAATTAATTGAATATCGATCTCTATTATGATTTTGAGCACCTCCATGAATATGATCGACTGCGATACTGACATTTAAAATTCGTCCTCTGCTCACAGAAAATGCCGCTAGAGATCAAATCAAAAGCTTCCTAACAGCCAGTCACCACAGAGTGGTGCAGGGATGACAACTTTGTAATTCCAAAACCCAGACATGAGTTAGCGTTCATCCCAAATCAGTGGGGTTTTTTGAATGGGATACTGGTTAAAAGTCTGAAATAAAGTTTGTGGTGAACACAAGCTCAAAATATTTTCACGTTTTATTCTATGACATAAAATATGCCAGTAAAACCCCACTCGTGAGGTTTTTTTTAAAGCCTTTACAGGTATTGAAAAAGGTGGTTGCTAACATGATTCTAAATGGCACTACAGATCACGCAGAACAGGAAAAAAAAAAAAGTTCAGGTATGCGGTGCACAATTCCCCGTTGTATTCATTTTGTTGATGGCATATTTATTTTTATTTATCATATATTTTGGGTACAGTTTTATTTATATTTTGCTTCTACGAGATGATGCACTTTAATGACCAGTCTAATTTGACGCAAAAGATTTGTGGTCTGTTTATTTAAATGTGAAAGTGCAATAAAAATATACTGCCCCTAAAAGCAATGAATAATCATGATAAATAATCGTGATCTCAACATTGATCAAAATAATTGTGATGGCCAATTTAGCCATAATCATGCAACCCTACACTTGACTGTTGCACTTTTAATCCTAAAAGAGAGAGAGAGAGAGAGAGAGAGAGAGAGAGAGAGAGGAAGAGGAAATGAGCACAGGAAGCAGTTCTCTAAACTGGAAGTGATGATGAATGTCTGTGTAAGCTGATTTTACTACAGTTTACAAACTTTTAGAACAGAAGAAGGTACATCTGTTGTAAGGGTTCTGCAGATAGACAGAAAGTTGGACAGACACAAACAGACAGACAGGTAGACATGCACACAGGTAGACATAAAATGACAGTCACACAGTCAGATGGACAGACAGACAGACATGCAGAGAGATGGACAGATAGAGAGAAATACAATCACATTACACACACACATATCTCTGGGGAAAAAAACCCTGTTACAAGAACAACGACGGATGTTCAGAGAATCTTCTGGAAAACAAACAAACAGAATCAAAATCAAACAAATAAAACCGATTCACTTTTCATTCAGACGAAGACATGATTAGAAAAGTGTTCTGGACGCATGTAGAGCTGCTTAACGTTCCCGTCTTTATTTATTTTTAAGCAAAAATTATTTTATACAATACATTATTGACCCAAAAATGAGCTGATGTAAGAGTCAAGAGGAGAAAAATCACGACTCTTTATCCAATTCTTACTAATTATCACAAATACTAATATAGATCAAATGTGATGGTCACAGAGACAGAATGTTTGGAATAAGCATGCGTGTATGTGTGTGTGCGTGCGCATGTGTGTAAGCGTGTGTGTGTGTGTGAGTCACAATGTTACATAAGACCCCCAGGCTGCTTTTACACGTTTCCTCCAGGACGACTCGTGTTCTTACACACCTGATCATACACCTCGTCCGTGTGTAATTTAAATCCTGATGAAACTTGTTCAGAGTCGTGATTTGATTCTGCTGATGCATTTCTTTATCAAACAAGAAAATCAGAGTGACGGCACTTTGCTTGAGTGATTTACACAACAGCCAATAGCATTCCAGATAGGCCAAGCCACGCCGTCTGAGAACCGAACCACACCTGGCAATAGCTTACCAAAATAGCTAATATACTGTATGTGTTTATCATTTTACATCCAGCTCAAACAGACAGACATATAAAAAGATAGACAGAGTGAGAGACAGACAGACAGACAGGTATATGGCACTGACAGAGAGTCAGAAACAGAGAGAAAAATGGAGAGAAAGGCATACAAAGTGCATCCGGAAAGTATTCACAGCACTTCATGTTTTCCACATTTTGTTATGTTACAGCCTTATTCTAAAATGGATTAAATTCATTATTTTCCTCAGAATTCTACAAACAATACCCCGTAATGACAATATGAAAGAAGTTTGTTTGAAATCTTTGCAAATTTATTAAAAATAAAAAACAATAAGTAGAATTTTGAAAAAAAAACAATTAATTTAATCCATTTTGGAATAAGGCTGTAACATAATGTGGAAAAAGTGAAGCGCTGTGAATACTTTCCGGATGCACTGTAGATATGCAGGCATTTAGACAGATAGTCACAGACAGACGGACAGACAGACAGACAGCCAGACAGACAGGTAGAGAAAAAAACTGAGATAAATAGATAGATAGAGAAAAAATAGACAGGTAAACATAGTAAGACAGGCAGACAGTCAAAACGATTATACAACATGGCTTTACACGTGTGTGTAACAACACAATTACACTGACCACAGAGAGAAAGACAGAGATAGAGAAACAGACAGACAAACAGAGACAGAGAGAGACAACAAGTGAGAGAGAGACAAACAGACAGAAAGAGAGAGTAGTTAATCTAGTGGAGTGTAATTGGGTGGTTATATATTAGATGTAGTCATCCAATATTCACCATGGAATGGAAGGATATATGAGTGGATGGAGAGATCGAAGAGTGGATAGATGGAGGGATAGATGAGTGGATGGAAGGATAGATGAGTGGATGGAGGATAGATGGATGGATGAGTGGCTTGATGAATGGATGGATGAGTGGCTGGATGAATGGCTGAAAGGATGGATGGATGGAGGGATGAGTGGCTGGATGGATGGATAGATGGATATGTGGCTGAGTGCATGGATGGATGAGTGGCTGGGTGCATGTATGGATGGATGATTGGTTAGATGGATGAGTGGCTGGACGGATGAGTGGCTGGATGGAAGGATTAGTGGACGGATGAGTGGCTGGATGGAAGGATTATTGGATGGATGAGTGGCTGGATGGAAGGATTATTGGATGGATGAGTGGCTGGATGGAAGGATTAGTGGATGGATGAGTGGCTGGATGGAAGGATTAGTGGATGGATGAGTGGCTGGATGGAAGGATTATTGGATGGATGAGTGGCTGGATGGAAGGATTAGTGGATGGATGAGTGGCTGGATGGAAGGATTAGTGGATGGATGAGTGGCTGGATGGAAGGATTATTGGATGGATGAGTGGCTGGATGGAAGGATTAGTGGATGGATGAGTGGCTGGATGGAAGGATTAGTGGATGGATGGATAGATGAGTGGATGGAGCGATAGATGGATGGATGAGTGGATGGATGGATGGGTTAGTGGCTGTAAATGTACCACATGTAAAATCACATATAAATGAATCATATATAAATCTTGCTTGCCGGGGTATGTTACTGGGGTTAAAAGTTTGATTCTGTATGGATTTATGAAAATGAATCATATATAATTACATCACATGTACATGAATCATAAGTAAATTAATCAAATGTATACTTTCCTTGGTGGGGTGGGAGGGGCTGTTAAAAATGTTGATTCTGTATTTACCGTATTTTCCGCACTATAAGGCGCACCTAAACGCCTTAAATTTTCTCAAAAATCAGCCGTGCGCCTAATAATCCGGTGCGCCTTATGTGTGGACTGAGTTCCAAAATCTGTAAAAATGTTGTGCGACTTTGGTTGGCGTAACAACCGTGTGCGTCTTATAACACAGTGCGCCTTATGTATTGGTCAAGTACAGAAATAGACCCCGTAATTGAGACTGCGCCTTATAATCCGTGCGCCTTATAGTGCGGAAAATACGGTATATATTTTGTTGTACTCTGAAAAGTGTATGAGAATCAAAAAAAATTATTATGAATGAATGGCTGGATGGATGGACGGACGGATGGATGGCTGGCTTGATGGAAGGATGAGTGGCTGGCTGGATGGATGGAGGGATGAGTGGCTGGCTGGATGTGTGGCTGGATGGATGGATGGATGGATGGATATATGAGTGGTTGGATGGATGGATGCGTGGCTGGATGAGTGGCTGGAAGGATGGATGGATGGAGGGATGAGTGGCTGGATGGATGGATGAGAGGCTGGATGCATGGATGGATGAGTGGTTGGATGCATGGATGGATGAGTGGCTGGATAGATGAATGAGTGGCTGGCTGGATGGTTGGATGGATGAGTGGCTGGACGGAGGGATGGACAGATGAGTGGCTGGCTGGCTGGATGGATATATGGATGTTGTAGTATAGAATGTATGAAAGTTCCACTTTTTTAATTAAATTATGGGGGAAAAATGAACTTTTCCTCGATATTATAATTGTTTTGCACCTGTATTTACAGAGGATTAAGTGTAAATTTTGACTAACTGAGAACTATTTCAACACACCCACACAAACACACACAAAATGACCTACTGCATTTCTGTCCAAAGTGTAGCTGAGCTGGCGGACATAGAACAGGGTTGACGAGAAGTACTATAAAGGGGTAATAGGGTTGAAATTAGGACCAAAATAGGATTGGCGTTTGACATAAGTGACATTAAGGGGTTAATGGGTTGACGGTTGGTGTAGCAGGGTTGACATTAGGTGTGACAGCTTTGAAATTAGGGGTTGACATTAGGCATAACAGGGTTGCCATTAAGCGCAACAAGGTTACAAAAACAGGTTTGAGATAAAATGGGCCAAGCTCAAAATGGTAAAAAAGTAAGATTTTAATGACATTACCAACTAACCATTATTCAGAAAATAAGCAAGAATTAAATTTCAATTGCCACAGTTTGTTATTTCATCTGAGTTTTAAAAAAAGTAAACCGCTGGCTAACTCCTGTTTTTTGAGGAGGCAACCGTCTTTCAGTTAGAGAGAGAACAGAAACGGGGAACAATACAGGAAGTCGGTTGTGAAGTATTCTGAGCTGATTTCTGATGTTATGTGCAACATGGGAATTCGATCCACTTAACCGTAATGCACAAAGTGGAAAATTACCAGACTCCACACAAACCTACGTGTGTGTGTGTCTGTGTGACTAATTACAAATGAAGCCTGGTTGAAACTCGAAGTAAAACCTGTAAAGCCTTTTACACCACAGCATTTTGATTTCTGAACTCTGGATTGTGATTGGTCAGAAGGTGTTGATTAATTCTCTATAACAGCAGCTCTGACAGTAGCGCACCTGCACACAGGTTTACTTATATTAACGCGCGTTCCAATATCAGTATGTTATCGTTTCTACAGTGACGGCTCTTTCAAAGGGACTTGTCCGGTGGACGCTGACACGGATAATCGCTGATGTTTTCTGTAAGGAGACGTTTACGGAAGGAGTCTCCAGTGTCAACGCTTTGTAACAGTCAGAGGTTAAAGCCCTCACATGAGAGATTTTTTTCCGACATCATCAGGACGGATGACGTTAAGCTTTGCATTTTCTCTGTAACATGACAAGCGGTGATTTTGTTTGTACCTACTATTAACTGACTGGAGAACAGGAACTCACTTTTTGGTTTTGTTGTGCATTCCATGATTTCAAATGGAACTATAAACAAAAAGTATGATGCAACATGTACAATATTTTACATTTTATTAAATTAATGAAACATTAACGGTTGGCAAATCGCTGTGGTACAAGATGAATAAAACGCTTCAGGGTGTGATGTTGTGGTTTAACAGCATGACATGGAATGTTTTATTCCTTTAATGCTTTTATTGCGATTTTAAATTGAATTGAGATGTATTGGCTTGAATGTGTGTACATTTGTGGCATGTACAAGTTACACACATCTTTAAGCTTTACGACTTCTCACTGATGGTTTGTTCGTTCCAACCTGTAGAAGATTTGAATAAAAGAAGACGAATAATAAATATATATATATATATATATATATATATATATATATATATATATATATATATATAAATATAAAAGCACAGAAGATGTGTTTTGGGAAATGATTTCACATGTGGCACTGATTCACCAGGCTGGTCTTCTACCTGTACGTTTATACAACACAGTGTGATGGTTCACAGCTCTGGATTTAAGCTAAAGACAGAGTTTGCATGGATTATTTTGCAAGCAAATCATTTGATTTTTTTAAATGATTGTTGTTGTTGCCAGAGGGAAGTCCCAGTTTAGATGAAAACAGTAATATAACAGGACCTCGCCCTGACACTATGCTCAAACTCCTCAAGCCTACCAATTACAGAATTACAACACAGTGCTCAAAATGGCCTAAATGATCTCACCTCGTCTTCAGAAAGTCCATAAATTGGCTCAAAATTGGCAGCCATGCAGGCAGAAATGGGAGTTAAAGCAGTAAGAGCTCAGGCAGCCAGAACAATAGTACCCCCTTCTCCAGAAAAACAACGCTGTCTCTTCACTTTACACCAAAAAGCGCGCTTTAAGGCAAACCTTATCCGTTGTCAGGTCTTATACAAATCATATACATTAGCATAAATATAAAATGACAGCTCTGTTTTCACTACAACGCCCAGAAACTTCGCGGGTTAAAAGAAATCCGTTTAGACGATGATGTGATTCCCTTCTCGCTCTGGCGAACAGCACTTCCTCTCCAGGAAACACCGCCTTCCGAGATGACTGACCACTATTCCAACCAATCACGATGTTTCATTTGAGACGACCCAACCAATCAAATCGTCCGAATGGCGGTTTAGGAATATGTAGTTTTCTACGGAGTCCTTCAGAGCTCATGGCGAAGTAGGGGTGGGTGTCAAACAAACTTAGGCGTTATGCACATTTATTTCGTTGGAAATCCCGATTATTGTTTAATTATACCAGATTGAAACACTCCACAAGTGACTTGAAAAAAATAAAAAAGAATGTCACTTAAAGATTTGGTTTAAAAAAAAATAAAATGGTATTCATTCGGAGTGAGTTTGTGGTTAACTGATGGCTCTCTTTTACTTTAACAGTTTTTAACTGCATCATTTTCTTACACATGTCACAGCACACAATGTATATACGTAAAGCATAGGTACAGTTAGGATCTTTAAATCATTTTTTTTCTGAAATAAACTCCACTAGAAAAAAATAATGAAACCTGATTTAAAGGATGCTATTACAAAAGACAAAAAAGTCCAAAGAAGCGTTTTCATACTGCAACAACGCCCTCTACAGTTCCGTCTATGCCAAGTGCAAAGGTTTACACACCCAAGCTCGGTATTTACAGATGTTTGTTATAACCAAATGTAACAAAAATGGTCAAGTTTATACAAAGATAATAATCCAACATAAAAAAGGTGTTTCTGTGTACAAATGTGAAGTGGAGTTACTGCTTCCACACAGAAGTCAATTGTTTTCTTGTAAAGAAACACCCTGAAGTGTTTTATACCTGCTACACCACAACAGTTACAATATTTTATTGCTTAAAGAACCACACCTCGTAATGTTTTACTGTTTATACTTACATTTATTGTTGTGACGTTAGTTCTGTACGTTATAGCGGCTATAAATAGTCGCCCCCCCC
>JAFFST010046851.1:26834-53162 GCA_022414735.1 Noturus placidus
CATCTGACCAGAGCACCTTCTTCCACGTTTGGTGTGTCTCCCAGGTGGCTTGTGGCAAACTTTAAACGACACCTTTTATGGATATCTTTGAGAAATGGCTTTCTTCTTGCCACTCTTCTATAAAGGCCAGATTTGTGCACTATACGACTGATTGTTGTCCTATGGACAGAGTCTCCCACCTCAGCTGTCGATCTCTGCAGGTCATCCAGAGTGATCATGGACCTCTTGGCTGCATCTCTGATCAGTCTTCTCCTTGTATGAGCTGAAAGTTTAGAGGGACGGCCGGGTCTTGGTAGATTTGCAGTGGTCTGATACTCCTTCCATTTCAATATTATCGCTTGTACAGTGCTCCTTGGGATGTTTAAAGCTTGGGAAATCTTTCTGTATCCAAATCCGGCTTTAAACTTCTTCACAACCGTATCTCGGACCTGCCTGGTGTGTTCCTTGTTCTTCATGATGCTCTCTGTGCTTTAAACGGACCTCTGAGACTATCACAGAGCAGGTGCATTTATACGGAGACTTGATTACACACAGGTGGATTCTATTTATCAACATTAGACATTTAGGTCAACATTGGATCATTCAGAGATCCTCACTGAACTTCCGGAGAGAGTTTGCTGCACTGAAAGTAAAGGGGGATGAATAATTTTGCTCGCCCAATTTTTCAGTTTTTTATTTGTTGAAAAAGTTTGAAATATCCAATAAATTTCGTTCCACTTCATGATTGTGTCCCACCTGTTGTTGATTCTTCACAAAAAAATTACAGTTTTATATCTTTATGTTTGAGGCCTGAAATGTGGCAAAAGGTCGAACAGTTCAATGGGGCCGAATACTTTCACAAGGCACTGTATACTATATGTTGGGCAGCTGTGACTCAGTTGGTAGAGCGGGTTGTACACTAATCGTAGGGTTGGTGGTTCGATTCCAGACCCACATGACTCCACATGCCGTAGTGTCCTTGGTCAAGACACTGAACCCCAAGTTGCTCCCGATGGCAAGCTAGCACCTTGCATGGCATCTCTACTCCTGTGAGTGTGTGTGTGAATGGGTGAATGAGACACAGTATAAAGCCCTTTATAGAATGGCTAAGTTAAAAAAGTGTTATAAAAGTACAAACCATTTACCATATAACTAGGTCACTGGCTTGTCAAGTCCTGACACTGTACATGTATGAACAATATTAAGAAAACAGTTGATAAAAATCAATATCATTATTATCTCCCATCAAGAAATTATAAAATGCCTGCTGGGAAATGAAAAGTATGATAATGAGTCTTTATTGGACACATATACACTATAGCACAGTGAAATTATTTTCTTCACATCCTCCTGCATGTCTGGAAGCTAGGGTCAGAGATGAGACAGTACCCCTGGAGCAAAGAGGGTCAAGGGTCTTGTTCACGGGCCTAACAGTGGCAGCTTGGCAGTGCTGGGGCTTGAACCCCCAACCTTGATTATCGATTAGTTACCCAGAGCCTTACTCGCCAAGCCATCACTGCCTCCTAGGTGCATGCATGCTAGGTGTAATTAACTGATTTGGAATAAAAGTAAGTATTAAAAAACGTTACAGAATTCCTTGACATTTACCAATGATCTGTG
Source organism: Noturus placidus (assembly GCA_022414735.1). Lineage (NCBI taxonomy): Eukaryota > Metazoa > Chordata > Actinopteri > Siluriformes > Ictaluridae > Noturus > Noturus placidus. The sequence continues at coordinate 28,434 of JAFFST010046851.1, forward strand.
TAACACATGAGATGCTAGTAAGAGGAAAATTCCATCTGATCTCAAAATCAGAACTACCTTTCTTTTCCTCCTCCTGCAATAAAACCTCATCGTCACCAGCTGTCACCTCAATATCCATTAGAGCTGCCTCAGAGTGCAGTGCTAGTCCCTTGAATACATTTTCGGTCCTGGTGCTATGCAGTTTGTAAACATTGGAGTTTGTATTGAAATGTATGGAGTTTGAAAACATAGGATTGGCCATTGTGTTACATTTAAAGTATCAAGACACTGAGTTTACTTATTTATTTGTTTGTTTGTTGTTTGTTTGTTTTTACATTCCATGTAGCTGTAGCTAGCATGATCCTGCTTGATTAATCATGTTTTTCACTCCATGGCAGCTGATGACTAATGATATGTGATCAAACAAACCACGTGACACATTTTGATTAACTTTTTTCACCATTTATGAGCATCGTTACTATATGAAACAATGTGATATGGCATGTAATCAATATAATCAATTGTGTATATGTTATATGTTATGTTATGTTAACCACACATAAGCAGTTGACGCTGTCATGAAATATTTCAAGGGGCTTCAAATGCAAAATCCCCATTAGCTCCACCTCTGAATGGTACAAGCAGTGATATTGATAATAAAAAAAACTAAAGTTATTTGCTATAAATGTGTTGTTTAGTCCAGTGGTTCCCAAAAGTTTCCTGGGCAAGGCCACCCAAATGGCATTAACATTTGACCGAGGCCCCCTTTTACAAGATGAATTTAAAACACATTAAAAATACAGACTTCTGTATATATACCCTTTTTTATTAATAATTACATCTTACATCTTTACATTACATTACATTAGGAATTGATTGTGTGTGTGTGTGTGTGTGTGTGTGTGTGTGTGTGTGTGTGTGTGTGTGTGTGTGTGGTTGTCGGAGAGTGAGAATTTATTTTTCACACCAAATTGTTGACGCCCCTGGCGGCCACCACTTTGAAAACCACTGGTTTAATCACTAAAAACAAGTTATACTTCAAAACAGGGGGACAGTGACATCTTCAGGCGAGGGAAGAAATCCTGGATGTGCGTGTGTGTGTGTGACAGTTGTCACGTAAACAAATACATTAGTGGGAAAATGACAGAGTTTTGGGCTGGATAGCAGTAAATGAAAACAGTTTTGAGATAGTTCAGCTTCAATAAGAAGAGCCAACGCTGAACGATTTGTTCACACAGATTTATTTTATCATTACATTTTCTGCACTGAGCAAACAGGTGAGTCCTTGTGAAACCATTAATGAAGATATTTGAGGCCTAATGCTCAGCATTTCTTTTTTAACAATTGCCAGTATTGCTAAGAAATATGGGAGAAAAGTATCTGTAATATAAATGTATTCACACTTTGTGTTATTATACACAAAAATCGTATGCAACATTTGATGCTATTGATCTATTAATATTACCTCAAGGAAAAACATGTTTAACATGAACATTATTTCAATACATTTTAGGCATCTAATACATTACATTAAAATGTTGTTCAAATTATAACTTGAAATAAAATAAGTACATTTTGGCTTATAGGTGATTTATAGATCAATAACAGCTCTATTAGAAGTCTTAATTTTGTACCACTTGACAGTGGGGACGTTTTGATTTGATGGGAAATGGAAGTGGAAAGATAAAATAGTGGTTATACAGGACATGTTGCTGCACTTTCAATTCCTACATTATAGAATTGAGAGGAGATTCCCTGGCGAGACACAGTTAGCTGTTGGAAAGAAAGGTTAGCTATTAGTTTTGGCAATATAAAGATTTTGTTGATTTTGTGAATATAAATATGATTGTAAATATTTGAAACCACTGTATCATCAAATATAAGAGATTTCTATTTACATTTATTCTATTGATGGTCACTTAGACAATGTGGCATTCAGCTGAGGCATAAATCAAACTTGTACCAGATGCAGAAATTCACCAGAAACAAATGTAAAGTTAGTGTAGGAAGAAATTCTTTCAAAAAGCATTTGGCCAAACTGTAAGGGAGAAGCACTGCTTATACTAGACATACTAGACATAGGGCGGCTGTGGCTCAGTCGGTAGAGCGGGTTGTCCACTAATTGTGGGGTTAGCGGTTCGAATCCCACCCCGGGTAATCCCATGCTGACTGAATCCCACTGAACACTAAGTTGCCCCCAATGGAAAGCTAGCACCTTGCATGGCAGCTCTGCTACCATTGGTGTGTGAGTGAGCTCTCATTTGTATGTCGCATGTAAAATTATATTCCTGTAAAGCTGCTTTGACACAATGTCCATTGTAAAAAGCGCTATACAAATTCATTAATTATTAATTTTACCTCTGGAATTTTGACTTCAAGATCAAATCCTCCTTGAGCAGAAGTCTGAAGCATAGCTGAAACTTCACGGTCAGAATTTTTTTCATGTTTCTGGCTGAACCCCCAGGCATAGGACACACCTGGGAAGTACTCCCGAACACTATGAAGAGTTCAGTGAAAACATGTAATGTGTATGAGTACTTTAGTGAACTTAGAGGTCTTGTAATGGCAACTATTTAAAAATGAAACATGAAATGTGCTATAATAGTAAAGAAGAAGACATTTACAGAGCAATTGATCCATAATACTTCAAGTGAAAGTAATACCTTTGGCCGAATGTTTGGATTAATGCAGGAACATCTCCCCAGTTAATTTCTGCAATTATAGTGGGCTTTGATTGTTCTTTGGCAGAAATCTTTACTGCTACTTCATATGACTGACACTCAGCTCCCCATTTGAAGTGGGTCTAAAATATACAGTTTTAGGACAAATAGGACAAAAATTATTACAGAGAGAGAAATGCCATTGCTTTTGACTTCTAAAATATATATTTATCATTATACTTAAATTTCTAAAGAGTTAATTAACATATCATAGGACTTATAATTATATAGTTATTTTATTCTATGAAGTTAAGTTGAATGACAGAATGTGATTTTATACTATATGCATTTTTGAAAACCGTATTTACATGAACTGAAATTAGCATCTTATATGCATATATCTCTACCATGAATAAAATTGCGATGCTTTGATGGTCTAAAAGCAGCTGTTATATATTTCATTGCAATTTGTTTACCATATAGTAAGGCCTGTTTGTTTTTTTGTTGCCATTTTTGCAGCCATGTTTGTTAAACTGGCTCCTTGATCGTTTCAGAAAGCCTAAGCACATTTATAAAGTAAACCATTTTGGCATTGTTTTAGAGACATGTCTTTATGTTGTGAAAGCATGGTAGAAGCAGTAACTCCAGGCTGAAAACCCCAATTCTGGTTAAAATCTGATTTCTCGTCATGTTTCCATTGCCATCATTTATGCCAAAATTTAGCCACAACAACATCTGATGGGTTTTCCCAGACATGAAAAGCCGACATGAAACATTCCTTTAATTTAATAAATAATGAAAACGGATTTTAAGAATTGAATGTGGATGCATTCTGCAACAAGACAATGCTCTTAAACATAAAGACAGAAAATCAACAGAAAAAAGTATTGTTTTTCTTCGCTATGATCCTCTCAGTATCTGGACTTGATGTAAAAATGGCAGTGTGAGACATCAACCTAATGTTTATCACACACAGTATGTCAGAAAAAAATATATATGCAATTTCTTTTCTTTTCTTTTAGTTTAGTTTGGTTTACTTTAGCTTAGTTGTAGGTAAAATGATTATTTACTTCAGTCTAGACCATCATTGACATTTTCTACATCTAAAATAAACTGCTTTCTATATTATTACCTTTGCCCCCGCTTGAATCTTGTCAATATTGGCATCAACACATATTTTCCAGTTCGCCTCATCAGCAGCCTCAGATATAATGACTTCTATGTCATCTTTCTGTGTGTCTGGTGTGTAATACACAGTGGCCTCATATCCCAGCGGCTTCACATTAGGACTGAGAGCCAGCACTTTCACGATGGTCACAGGTTCAGGAGTGGCATCAGTATCCTACATTAAAAACATGCATTAAAATCTGAAATGGAAGTATGATTGTGTATTATTATTATTATTATTATTATTATTATTATTATTATTATTGTGAAAAGCGATGGGTGCAAAAGTATTTGTGCTATGAAGGATAACTCAAGGTCCTTATCCAGAACATTCACATTAACTGTCCCTCAGTGCTGGATTAAACTTCCAACCTCAATCCAGATTGCAGAATCTGTCACTATCTTCAAAAGCCAATTTGACCCATCTCTTCTGTGAATTTGTAACTAACTCATTAAAAATAAATACATAAAAACCCCTTACCCTGGCTCTTACAACTCTACTCTTCACATTTTACTTATCTAAAACTCAATTAAAAGATCTTATATAGTAGCACTACTTGTATTGTTCTCTGGTTGATATATCGCTTTGTCTGTATTTCCCCATTTTAAGTTGCTTTGGATAAAAGTGTCTGCTAAATGAATAACTGTAAATGTATGAAAAAAAACCCTGTGCAAATTAGATTTAATTAGATTTATAACGTGCCTTAAGTTTTCTTATAACATGTATAAGGCTATAGTTTTGACTTTCCTAAATCCATCAATGAAATAGGTATAGTAATAGTTGAATGATGGTGTGTGAATCAAAAATAAGACCAAAAATTGTTACAGTACCTTTAATTTTTCCTGAGTGACAGTCATCATTTGACCATGGTGTGAAATGTGTTTATGAGGTGCAGCACTGATCTGGATTGTGATCTTTTCTACAGACTTAACAGACCTGACTTTTGAAACATACATTGAATGGGGAAAAACTGCATTAACTATAAGCACACAAACCGTTTCAGGTAAAAAAAAAAAATAAATAAATAAATAAATAAATAAATAAATCAAATAAGCACTTTGCAATATAAAATACCTGGCTCAAGGTGACATGCAAACTGAGTGTATCCCAATAAGTAGGAAAGAGGATGATCTTTAAGGCTTTTGACCCGTTTCGCTTCCAGTTCAGTGCACACTGCAGCTCCATAAGAGCTTAATTCTGCACAGTACTTCAGTTTTGGTTGGTATACCTCCAATGGTTCTAACTGGTCCACAGAAACAAGTTACAGATTCACTTGATACTGAAAATATTTCTTTACAGTATGTGGTTTTGTAATAAAAACTGTACCTGATACTCTTTGGAACATTCGGTGTCTTCCTTGAATCTTTGCTCAGGATCTCTTTGCTCTGGTATCATAGGAGTCATTTTAGCCATCAATGGATCGTCATTATTTCTTGACACTGCATATACATCGTACCTGTTTAAGAATGAGCGGCAGTTGTTAAGGATTTGTGACATTGGCCACAGGTTGAGAATTTAAATCTCAACTGTTCTAGAGAGCTATTGTTCTACCCTGGAGAAAGACGTCTAGGAAAACGTACTTGATTGTGAAGAACTCTGTGTGGTTTTTGCATGGAGGAAAAGTGATCTCATAATTCTTGTCTTTCACATTCTTTTTCAAGCCAGCATTCCAAGGCAAAGATACGGTTGTCTTGCCATTCAGCTGGACACCAGACTGAAAGAGATCTGTATTGATCCCATGGAAAATAAAATAATCCATTGCCACTCTGAAACGAGATATGAAGTATTTATATAATTGTGAATTAATGCATACAATAGAATAATTGTTTAACGAACATTGATTTAAAAAGAAAATACCCAGCAAATCCATCTGTTTCAACAAAAATATCTGCATTTCTCACTTCCTGTAAGCTTTCTTTTAGAGGTGGGTCAATGTTAGCTTTTGCTGAAATTATAAAAACAACATTGCAATAGTGTCATTGTTTGATGTTGTCTTCTAAAATATTAAATATTCAACTTACCAGAATAAGATTAATTATTACCGTTTACTGTAACAGCTGCTAATATAGAATAATATTTGCTGATTTCAACTGGGAGGCCAAGACAGGTTGGCTGAACAAATCTGGTTTCAAACATAAGGAATGGTTTTGTCCAGTGCCACGATATTCCTTTTTGTAGTTGTTGAATCAAATACCACAGTTTATTGTCTTTATTTGCAGTAAAGCCCACAGACTTAGACACAGAAAAATTATTTCATTTTAATTCTCCACCAAGAAACATCTTATATAAGCAATACAAGACATCTTGCTTTCTACTCTTCAATATGAAGAGTCTAATATGAAAAATAGAAATTTGATTGTTTACCTTTAGCACTCTTTGAATAACATCTTGATTTAAATCAAAATATGAGACCTCTTGCCCAAAGAATCTCACAAACAATGATAAGAGAGGTTTATTTTTATGGAGGGACTGCCAATCTGAAAACTTTAAATGGTAATGTAGAAAGGAATCAGTTTATTCTGAAACATCACTGAGAACAGTCATACATAAAGAAGAAGCAAACTAATTTACTCACAATTTTCATGATATTTGCAAAATCAGCAACTTCAAAATCCTTTAAAATGCCAGGTCTATCTGTGAATAGCTCTTTGAGACCCTCTCCACGAATACCAAGCTGTTGAATTATGGATATAAAGTCATTATAACCTTTACAATATAAAATAGAATGACTCGTTGAATGACACAGAAATGTGTAAATTAATTACATCAAGAAGTTGAAATACTCTTCCAATGAAGTAAAGCTTTCCATTAGAAATGATTTCTGTGGGTAAGGCACTTGTACCATTTTTCAGCAAATACAGCGCCTTGGATGCGCCCGTCAAAAGATCATCTAATGAGGTAAACACAACACATTCTTATATAAACTCTGATAGATTTTTTTAAGTAAGGAATAAAACATGATGAGGTATGCAATTATATGAAAATAATCAAAACAGGGTAGTGTGATGCTGGTACTGATTATTCTGAGAGGTTATTTTCTTATAACAACAAATCCTGAAGTTATTTACCATCTTTATCTATTAATGAGAAACATGTCATACTTTGTAATGGTTTTATATTAAGGCAAGACATTACAGGTACTGCAAAATCTGCTCAATCATTTATTCAGATTTTTGGAGAATAGCATATATAACATCTATTAAACTGTAGTAATAAACATATCAAATCTCAACAAAAGAAATGTTCATTTCACTGTTTTGTCCTTATATTATTATTTGTCATTATAATGTACAGCACATACTGATCTCTATAAATAACTGGATAGCTCATGACGTCACCAACAGTGATGCTACTGCGCTGCCATCTTTGCATTCCCTAACATTCTGAACTCACTATGGGTTGTGATCTCTCCACATGAATATAAACTCGTTCGCATCAGGGATGATCACTAAACACTAATACTTTTAGTGTTTTATAGAGATTTCACTCCGCGCTGTTAGAATATCAGCTTTGTGGTCAAAAAGAACAGAGAGCTTAGCAACAACCGATGGCTAAACACAAAAACACCAACACTTCAACAGTCCTGTAATCAACTGAGGGAGAAGATACAGAAAATAATTCAAAATGGGGATGATGTGTCTTCCAGGACCATTTTTCTGTATATTTTCCCTCAGTAGATTACAGTAGTGTTGAAGTGTTTTAGTGCTTAAGTGTTTAAGTATTAGTGTTTAGTATTTAACCACTGGTCATTGTTAATAGCGTGGATTGAAATCTCTATAAGAACACTATTGGGTCGTTTTGCTTTAAAAAGGGGGTATTTTATACACTTTGATGTTGTATTTTTACTGTAGCCTGTTAAAGATTACGCATTTGTACATGGTCTGAATAAATTACAACCTGTGGGCACGTCTGCCACATCCTTTAGCGAAAGTTGTTTTGCAGTTAAAAGCAGCACATCGGGTCATCTTGACAGTTTTCGTCGGTTGACAGTAGGGAATCGCCTTCTGTCAGTAGGGAATCGTAAAATGGCCGACAGAGCACTTCCGGTGGATTCACCTACTGCTGGCAGTTTAGAATTCTATGAGCTATCCAGTTATATAAACAGATCAGTGACAGCATGCCAATTTCCTTAATAAACCTTAATAAGCTTAAAACTTACTAGAGTGGAAACACATTAAAATACATTGTGTTTTTTAAAACCATTTTGACCAATCAGACCTGAGAATTCAACAGTGCTGTAGTATATTTACATATACAGTGGATATAGATAATGATGCTGAAATTAAGGAATTTGCATGTTAAGCATGTCTTAGTTTTAGGTTAAAGTTTGTGAAATTGCAAATAATGCCATTCAAACTTTACATTAAGGTGGACATTTTGAGGAAATCTACTACAACCATGTAAATGCTATTGTAGAAATTGAATTGAATTTTAATCCAACTTACCGCTGAACCAGTCGAAATGCAATGCCTTACTAAATCGATAACTTAGCCGACCAAGCTTCCGAGAAAGTATTTTTACTGCGATATTACAAACAGTTGATCTGTGTGAGAAATTGTTACAAAAATAACTCAGAATTATTTTCTTTTTCTCTCTGAATGCTAAATATATTGACATTACTAATAAACTAAATAAAAAGTATAGTGATCTTACAGGTAATGATCATCAGGGATGCGTGAACTTGCAATGCCTCTGAGTTGTGAATAAATGAAGCTTGAGACTTGGAGGTCTGTTTCCTGGAGCAAAAGCTCAGTCAGTGTGGAGATCAGTGCTAGAGATGGCTTTGTATCCAGGAGGATCACAGAAGCTAACATTCTTATTTCAGCAGGAACAGTCCTTCGTGCAACTATGGTTAGTGCAATATCCTGGACCTGAAAAAGAGAATATAAAATGCAAGCTTGTCATCTTGGGTCCTGTTCATAACTCATTCTTGTAGGTTAAAGGACATGATCATGTGATGCTTCAGAGGTGATCTACCTGAGGGTTAATCATGTGAGAAATATGCTAACAAGATTATATACATTTGATTTGCAAAGTGAAAAGTTTTTATTGCTCTGATTGACAGGGGAGAGAATAATACTATCCCCACCACTCAGAGAGCAGAGCATTCTTTGTATGAAATGTATGTATCAGTGCATTCAGCCAAAACCTTCTTCGAATCACGTGCGCCGAAGTTGAGTACAGACAATGTGATGGTTTACCAACAACCATCACTGCCAACGGCCATGCAAAATAATTTCTTGCAATTGCAATTTCACCGATTCAAGTAGTTTTCCCCAAAAAAGCACAAAAAAATCTCCACAAGTTGCATCAGAAATGTTGAAACAAGCCACAGCAAAATCAAGCATTTTTGGCTGCAACAATCACAAACAAAAAACAAACCGAGCGAAATCCTGTATGGACTGAAATATTTTATATTACAGCCAACATTCATTCATTCATTCATTCATTCATTCATTCATTCATTCATTCATTCATCTTTAGTAGTGATTTTATCCTGTTCATGGTCATGGGGTCTAGAGCTTGTCCTGGGAACGCTGTGTACAAAGCATGAATATACTCTGTATAAGATGCCAGTACTGGCATGTTTTTGAGAAGTGGGAAGAAATCAGAGAACCCTGAGGAAACCTAAGTGGACATGGGGAGACAGTGCTCTACACACACCTGAGCTCAGGATAAAACCGAGGAACCCTGGAGCTGTAAGGCAGCAACGCACATCAAACATTGCTGATTAAAATGTCTAAAATTTGCATAATGTAAGATTCAGATTCAACTTCTCTGAATTTCGAAGTAAAACTTCAGTGCTGCTACTTCCAGAATCTAAGCAAGAGTAATGATACTGGGCATCCAAAAGCAATGACAAGGGTGTTGATTCTTACATTATGTGGATCTCTAATAGCAAGGTGTCGGAGGGACTGCACAGCCACACTCTGAACCCTAGTGGAGAGGCTATCAGCTTTGACAGAGAATCCGGGAAGGAACTTCATTATGGTCTTAAGGCTTAATGGATGTCCGGCATTTCCCAAGGCCTTCAGAGCAATCACCATGTCTTCATCTATGCCTTTAGTGAGTCCATTAGTGGCCATATCGAGCAGCGGCTGCAAAATGAGAATGACAGCTAACATAATTAGCACACGCCAACAGACAATCTGATAAGAAATTGACTTAATATAGTAGCTATTGTCAAACCTGCACTGTGAGGACTGGGCAGGGATTCACACGATCACAGACTCTGTATACCAGAGAACTGTATGAAAGGATCACGGTGTTCCATAGCATAAGATGGGACTTACTAAACGGGATGGTCAAAAACTCCTGTAGGAGAATGATGGACATGAGGGAGGTCAGTAAACTCTTTATTTTATTTAGTACTATATATCAGAAATAAAAGTATCCAGTCTTTACCTTTGCCATTTCTACAAATTCAGATTCAGCAGATAGATGGTTGAATGCCACCAGAATTGCCTGGCCAGCCTCATTTGCAGAAATGTCTTCAGCTTTGAATCTGTTCTTCAGGAATTTGAGTACCCTCCCATCTGTCACCTCAACAACTGTATCCAGAAACCACCTCCTAATAATGACCAGCATGAGATTGTCAGGATAACATAAGAAGCTTCCAATGAAAGAAATCTCTACAGCAGGGGTATCAAACATATGGTCTGTGGGCCAGGACTGGTCCAATAAAAGTCCTAAACCAGCCAACCAAATTAATGTAGAATCTGTTTTATAAATTAGAATCATCTTGTGGACCATAACTGAACTGAAAGATCTGAAGAATAACCAGTCGCTCTTATTCCACTAGGGGCAAAATAGAGCAATATACTATAATATGCTGATAACATGTAATTATTCATTATTAGCTAAAGTTATGGCTTTCACAGCAGTGATTGAATCACAATATCTATGTTTTGTATTATTATTATTATTATTATTATTATTATTATTATTATTATTATTCTACATAATTTTATGGACTATAACCTTTATTTTTTGTAAATTGTGTTTCTTTAGTAGGAAACTGCAGGTAGGGAACTGTTCATCTGTTTTGTAGGTTCATTTGTTTTGATATATGTTATCTTACAGATAAATGGAGATAAAAGAACATATTTAAGGGGAATTGTTGATGTGTTATTAATCCACTTGACACTCCAGTATTTGACGTGCCTGGTCTACAAGTAAAGCAAGTAAATACCTGTGTTCATCATTTCCTGATAGCTGTTTCCATAAAAGCTCCAGATCTTCATAACTAGTTGCACGAAGCAGTTGAATAAGCTCAAGAACATCAGCACTTGTGGCAGCGTTCACTTGGTAGATGTTAGCCTGAGCCAAACGTTTAAGCAAGTCTGCAATCTATTGGAAATAAAATTAGTCAAATGAGCTGATTTTCTACTATTGAGCCATAAGTCTCATTTGCAAAACTAACCTTAGGAGCTGGGTTAGTTAGACTGATCATCAGAATTGGCATTGGCCCCAGACCTTTCTCTGCCTTGTACATCAGATCACCTCTGCTATTCACCTGACCTGTCACAGGTTTGCCAACAATGTTGGTCTGTTTGAGTAGCTCAATGTTCCAGCTGTAAAATGAAAAACACAGTTTGCAGATTTGTAAACTTGTTGTAAAATATATTATAGGGATAATCAATATGACTGTAATATCAATATTTTGATAAATTATGCCACAATACATTTTTTGATATATTGTGTGTAGTGGCATTAACTTTATAACAGTACCAGACTCTATTATAGGTCAGATTAACAAACAGCTGATTAGGCATATATAAAAATAAAATTTCTCTCCTTTTTCATGATAAATAATTTATATGTAGGAAAGTATCATTGAACTTAGTCTTAATGACAAAATAGTCAATAATTGATTGATTTTAAAAAAAGACAAATTTATTATGATTTATTATAGCTGCTGTAACATACAATACCCACCACTAAAATTGTTTGTATTGTTTAAACTTTTGAAAAAAAAAAAAAAAATCACAAAAATATACTGCTCTAATGAATATCAAAAAATTGCAAAACACAGGTTTAAAAAAAATTTTTGTTAAATATAGATGTGCGACAATTATTGGCACCTTTTAGTCAATACTTTGTGCTACCTCCCTTTGCCAAAATTACAGCTCTGAATCTTCTCCTATAATGCCTGATGAAGTTGGAGAATACATGACAAGGGATCTGAGACCATTTCCTCCATACAGAATCTCTCCAGATCCGTCAAATTTCAAGGTCCACACTGGTGGACCCTCCTCTTCAGTTCACTCCACAGGTTTTCTATGGGTTACAAGTCAGGGGACTCGGATGACATGGCAGGACCTTGATTTTGTGGTCAGTAAATCATTTTTGTGTTGATTTTGATTCTGGATCATTGTCTTGCTGGAAGACCCAACCACGGCCCATGTTAAGCTTTCTGGAAGAGGCAGTCAGGTTTTCATTTAATATCTGTTGATATTTGATAGTCCATGATGCCATGTATCCTAATAAAATGTCCAGATCCTCTGGCAGAAAAACACCCAAAACATTAAAGAGCCACCACCATATTTAACCGTGGGCATGAGGTACTTTTCCATATGGATGCCTCTCTGTGTGTGTTATAACCACCTCTGGTATTTATTGCCAAAAAGCTCTATTTAGGTTTCATCTGACCATAGAACCCGATCCCATTTGAAGCTCCAGCCGTGTCTGACATGATGACATGATTATTTATGGATGAGAGTAGAAGCTTTTTTCTTGAAATCCTTCCAAACAACTTGTGGTGATGTAGGTGACTTCGGATTGAAGTTTTGGAGACTTTCTGACCCCAAGACACAACTAACTTCTGCAATTCTCCAGTTGTGATCCTTGGAGATTTTTTGCCCACTCCACACATCCTCTTCACAGTGCGCTGAGACAATATACACACATGTCCAATTCCAGGTTGATTCATAACATTTCCAGTTGGAACTTATTAATTATTTCCCTTATGGTGGAAATGGGCATTTTCTATGCTTGTGCTGTTTTCTTATAGCCACTTCCCATTTTGTGAAGCGCAACAAACTTTTGCTGCACATCACAGCTATATTCCTTGGTCTTACTCATTGTTATGAATGACTAAGGAAATTTGGCCTATGTGTTACTACATATTTATAGCCCTGTGAAACAGGAAGTCATGATTGAACAATTTCCTCTTCCTAGTCACCCAGGTGTATTAAAAAAAAAAGTAAAATATCAATGGGAATATAGTATTATATTAAGTGCAACGATCTTGAATATAGACAAATTTATCAACTATGTATTATATGTTATTATATGTAACAAAAACTCTTTACAACCATGTAAAGCAGAAAAGCATCTTGGAATTCACAGCATTCACAGCATGTCAAGGCTGATGTGCTACAACAGCAGAATATAAGGCTAAAGTGGGCACGGGCTCATGGAAACTGGACAGCTGACAACTGGAAAAAGGTTGTCTGGTCTTTGTCCAACCTGTTCAGTTTCAGTGAGCCTGTGTTAACTGAAGCTCTTGACCTGTATCTGCATGATTTAATGCATTGCTCTGCCACATGCTTGGCCAGCTGTATAAATGCATATATGAGCAGGTGTTCCTATTAAATTCACCTTTGAGTCTATATGTATAATAATATATATTAGATAAATTCACATACATTGACGTTTTTTAACATTTGTTGAGACAGAAATTTTGCAGATAATGATTTTGTGAAACTGTACATAATATAGCTTACTTGGCTTTCAGTTTAGAATTGCCACCCTTCACATTGAATGGAGAGAAGTAGTGCCTTTCAAGTGCAGAGGCCTTTGTAATGAGACCACCACTTCCCATAGACTTTATTGTATATTCATATTTCACAGTGGAAACCACATTTTCACCTCTCTGAAAAGTAACATATGTTTAATAGTTATAATATATTAAACAGTATTACTCAATGCAGCATCTCCTATAGCTGATAAGTGGATGTGTATGATTTCACTGAAGTACTTCATTGGTATTTTTTGCTGCACTTTGAGGTAACTAAGCATACACACCTCTCTGCTGGATTTACTTTCCTGACCCAGTGCCATTCCTTGATATATTTCTGCTTTTTGATGGCAGTTTTTAATGTCAATATTTTGGGTCACATATAATTCTTTAGCTGCTGCATTATCTTCAATAACATAAGCACTGTGACAAAAACCATGAATTCCCACCTGAGAAGAAATAATAACAAAAAAAGTTGCGTGATATTGAATAACATGTCAAATAACGTAATACTGAAGATACAAAATGTTTCATACCTCATCAAGCTCATAAATCCACTGGGTGGTTTTAACTGTAACGTGCAGGAACTTTAGAATACCTCGCACTATGTTCACAACAGTGTTGGAGACGTCAGCTGCTGTTTTGATGTTAATTACTTGTCCTTTCGTGTATTCAAAAGTGAAGGGCTTGGTGAGTACAGCTGCCAAATGTTTAGTTAGATTAGGTGAGACTTTGAATGAGTCCACTCCTGGGATTCCATTAAACTCTAAAAACGTTACATTGGCGATCTGTATTGTAGATAAAATAATAAGAATCATTTGCAAAAAAATAAACTACAATAACTCCTGCAGAGGAAATTAACTTATAAGCAATAATAATGAAATACTCATCTGATTGATTGCTTATAATTAAGTATATTATTGTTATTTGCATACATAATATTGTGCTCATTCTGAACATTTACTAATTATGCTAATTATGCTAATTGATAATATTTTGAACTATAACAGATTTATTTAAATAAATTTGAGATATTCAAGTTCAAATATACCATATAACTTATAATAAAAAAAAACATTTACAATTATTATATTTAATCTACATAGAAAAAGAAAGTGATTAGATTATTATGACATGAAGCATACCTGAAATAAAAAAGTCTGTATTGATAATCCAGTGATTTTAAAATTGCACTGTAGTTTTACACCAGATTCAGCCAGGCCTGGTGTATCACGCCCAATATTCACCACTCCTTCATATTTATATTCATATGTCTTTCGGGGGTTCAAGGTCGGCTCTGAAATGATTGCAAATAGAAGGAAGTCTAAGTTAATTTTTTTTTGTTTGTTTGTTGGTTTGTTTGTTTTTTCTGTTTTTAATCAACCAGAATATGCTTTTTCTTCCAAACTAGTCAATGCAATAATATTAGATTAATAGAATTTTGACTCTGCTGTCTTACAACTGGAAGGTTACCAGACATTCTGCATGTATTTTAAGATCAAGGTCCTAAACTCTTATAAAAGGTCCCTCAAGGATTCTGCAAATGGTTAAAGGCTATAAATGTCCTAAAAGAAATCATCTCTGATAGGAAACTTGTCACATCCAGCATGGACATTTCACCACCATGCCACCAGAGGGAATCCTCCATTGGTTACACTATTTTGCTGTCCCAAACATACATAAACACATTTACACTTGTGCAAGGTGTAAAGAGTTGCCTATCGTATTTTTTGAGTACATTCTGAGTCACTGTTATCTGGGTTAAGATGGAGTGTTACATAAAAGTGGCACTTGAAAGCATCTGCCCTTCCACCACATCGACTGAAGCAGGCATCTTCTTTCTGGAAAAGAAAGATTATGGCCTTTGTCCTTGCATAAATTTCCAAAGCCTGAGTTCTGTCATTGTTAAGTACAGGTATCCTCTCCCTCTTGTACATTCAGCCTTGGTACAGGTGAGGGGAGCAAAAGCTTTTACCCATTTGGATTTAGGAAGTGTATATAATCGTATTTGCATCAGAGAGGGTGATGAATGGAAGACTGTTTTTATCATGACGTCAGGTCATTATGAATTCCTGGTCGTGCCATACGAGATTAGTGACTGATAGAAAAAGAGATTTCTTGATCCACTTTGTTATCATGTACAATGAAAACATCTTGATCTTCTCTCGCTCTTAGTAGGAGCACATTAGTCATGTATGCCAAAATGCTTAAGAAGCACTTGCAAAAAATGGTATTTGTGAAGCTGGAGATATGTAAATTCCCCCTCCTGTCAGTGAAATTCCTTGGGAACATCCTGGATGAACACAGAGTGGATGTGGACAAAGACAAGCTGAAAAATTACATGAGATCATTGGGTCATGACAACAATGTCACAGCGATATAAACGTATCTTATTCAGAAGAAGGATGGTGGTTTTCATCTAGTTCTAGATTTGCGAGGGTTAAAATGGTTCTCAGATGTACATTAGTTCAAGCCATGCAACCATAGTAGTGGTTCATGTCTGTGTTTGCTTATTTTCTTATCAGAATACAAATGCTGTATAATGCTTACCTTCCAAAGTTAGGTGTTTTCAATTCAAGATTTTCGAGGTGTATGCAACACTGTCTGATATAAAGCTGCCAAACTGTAGTGGTTCTTGTTATTCGGGTGGTACCATCAATGATACATCTTTCGTACTTTTAGTATGTATCTTTTACAAGGAAACATGAATATAGTGTACCTTTAAAAAATAATTTAAGGTACATAATTGGACCACTACTCTAAAAGCTAATTAAATGTACACCACATGATCCTTACCAGATAAAAGTTATAAACAAATGGTACAAAAAATCTACCCTTGATTGTAACACCCCAGGTACAAGGAAAAGTACAGTTATCAGACATCCTCATCCATAATGACTTACATTAATATTATTTATACAACTAAGCATTTAAGGGCTAAGGGCCTTGCTCAAGGGGCCAGCAGAAGCTGGGATTTGAACTCACGACTTGCCAATCAATAGTACAACATCTTAACCACTGAGCTACTGCTTACCTCCGCTGAGCTACCACTAACTGTTGCACTTGGATGACTGATTCACATATTCCCCTATCAAGGAGTAGGCCATTCAAAACCCTTCCATACTCTTCACACACATTACGACATCTAATCTCCCAGAACGTCCTAGGAAATTAACTGAGAATTCCAGACAACCTTTGTGTGACCCACCATGTGACAGATATTTTTATGCTCACCAATCAGATTTAACCAGGGCTCATCTAAGTAACTCCTGCACACAACCATACTGTGGAGCTGCTGCTGTTCTACGGCATTATGTTTGCACATGAAAGTGGTAATTGAGATGTAAATTGTTTAAGTATGCAGCAGACAAATGTAATATTTTTGCATCAAATTTATTTTGGTCTGATTTTTGGGGAAAAAAAATGCTTACAATAATTCCTGGTCTCCCCTAAAGCTATATTTGGTCAATATGAATTGACTTCCTTGCTGTACTTGTACTTATTTTCGTGGTTATTCATTCACTCACTGACCAGTCACACCACAGTGGTGGGTATGGTTAAACAAGTGCTGCAAAATGGCTAGACAAACTGGCCATGTCAACCACATTGTTCTGTAGAAATAGTCCACAGACAATGGGTCAGAAATCATCTCTCACTATGTTCACTTCTCACATCCTAGTTTTACCACTTACATAGAGTATACAAAGAACATTGCATATGATCACTGTGTATGATTAACAACAACAAAATCAAAAACAACAACAACAACAATAATAATAATAATAATAATAATAATAATAATAATAATAATAATAATAATAATAATAATAATAATAATAATATATTTTATTAAAAATATAATATATTAAAACTTTATATATTTAAACTTTGAACTTTGACAAAAATGAACTCTATTGTAAATAAGTAGATATTAAATCATTTTTGAATGAAGTTGAATATTGCTACTTACCATAATTCGTGCTCTCACTTGCTGACAAAAAAAAACAAACAAAACAATCCGATTTAACGTCTGTTTTCTACTCTATTCACAGCATCGAAACATGGACCACAAATTGGTAAGGTTTTGATGTCACACTCAGCCATCATTACTTAAAATATTCTTGTACAAATGTGTTAAAATGTGTCATCAGTGATCTGCCATTTATAGAGATATAAGTTAAAGTATATATGTTTATAAGATATTTACCAGCCAAGGCCACAAAGAGACAGAAGAGAAGCCACCGCATGGCGAGTGCCAGGAGTGAAATCACCTGATTAGGCATAACCTTATATATGGCTGATAATCCTCCCTCTCCTCCCTTTCTTATCTGCTTGACTTGAATGAAATGACCTGCTAAACTTCTGCTTGATGTTACCTATGCTGAAGCATGCAACTGGACTGGTTGAATATTTAAAAGTTAAAAAATTCATTTGAAGCCATAACATGGTTTAAGAAGTAAGACTAACATAGCATAGCTTGTTGTTAGGAGATGTACTGTTGGTGAAATGGCTGCACACCAATTTTCTGGACCTATGGCAATGGGAAAAGGACAGAATGTGTGAGCCCACACTGACAATGTCACTAAGTCCTGCAAATACTGTTCCCTGAAAAAAAAAAAGTATCTCAGTGGACCTTTGACTTTGAATCAAACTGTGTGTCTCTTAACATAGTAATACATAATTGTGCAAGCTAAATATTGAATATTTTAATATTTTGTCTGCAAAATATAACTATGCAATGAACACTACTGTTTATATGTTTATATATATATATATAGGTGTGTGTGTATATGTATATATGTATGTACATAATACATACATGCTGCTACAAATGAATTTTCAGGGTAGTGTTTTGCATAATTCTCTGACTTACAGTGGCCTCCAAAACCATTGGCACCCTTGGTAAATAGGAGCAAAGACGGCTGTGAAAAACAGTCTGTATTATTTAACCTTTTGATCTTTTGTTGAAAACAAAATCACAAATATACTCTGCTCTCATGAATATCAACCACTTGCAAAAACAAACAAAAAAAAAAATATAGGTGTGCAACAAAATATAGGTGTGCAACAATTATTGGCACCCTTTTTTGTGCTACCTCCCTTTGCCAAGATAACAGCTCTGAGTCTTCTCCTATAATGCCTGATGAGGTTGGAGAACACATGGCAAGGGATCTGAAACTGTTCCTCCATACAGAATCTCTCCAGATCCTTCACATTTTGAGGTTTACGCTGGTGGACTCTCATCTTCAGTTCACCACACAGGTTTTCTATGGGTTTCAAGTCAGGGGACTGGGATGGTCATGGCAGGACCTTAATTTTGTGGTCAGTAAACCATTTTTGTGTTGATTTTGATGGATGTCTTGAATCATTGTCTTGCTGGAAGATCCAACCATGGCCCATTTTAAGCTTTCTGGCAGAGGCAGTCAGGTTTTCATTTAATATCTGTTGATATTTTATAGTCCATGATGTCATGTATCCTAACAAAATGTCCAGATCCTCTGGCAGAGAAACACCCAAAACATTAAAGTTAAACTAACATATTTAACCGTGGGCATGAGGTACTTTTCCATATGGCTACCTCTCTGTTTGTGTTATAAACTCCTCTGGTATTTATTGCCAAAAAGGTCTATTTTGTTTTCATCTGACCATAGAACCTGATCCCATTTGAAGTTCCAGTCATGTCTGGCAAACTGAAGACGTTTGAGTTTGTTTTTGGATGAGAGTAGAGGCATTTTTCTTGAAACCCTTCCAAACAATTTGTGGTGATGTAGGTGACTAGTTTTGGAGACTTTCTGACTGCAAGACAAAGTAGCTCAGTAGTTAAGACTGATCAGAAGTTGTAGGTTCAAATCCCAGCACCGCCAAGCTTCTACTACTTGGCCCTTGAGCAAAGCCCTTAATGCTCAACTTCTCAGTTGCATAAATGAGAAAAATAGAAGTCACTCTGGATAACGCCACCTGCCAAATGCTGTAAATGTAAAGACACAATTTACTTCTGCAATTCTCCAGCTGTGATCCTTGGAGATTTTTTTGGTCACTTGAGTCATCCTCTTCAAAATGAGTTGAGACAATGTAGACACACGTCAAATTTTAGGTTGAGTCATAATATTTCCAATTGCCTGGAACTTCTTAATTATTGCCCAGATGGTGGGAAATTAACTTTTTCAATGCTTGTGCTATTTTCTTAGAGCCACTTAACATTTTGTGAAGCTCAACAACATTTTGCCGCACATCACAACAATCCTTGGTCTTACACATTGTTATGAATGACTAAAGAAATTTGGCCTATGGGTTACCTCATATTTATACCCCTGTGTCATGGTTGAACAATTTCCTGTTCCTAGTCACCAAGGTGTACTAAAAAAAAAAAAAAAGTTAGTGGGAATATAATTCAAATATATTTTTCTCATATGCATTCATAGGGGTGTCAATAATTGTTGCACACCTATATTTAACAAAGATTTTTTTTTTGATAAACCTGTGTTTTGTTTGCAATTATTTGATATCCATGAGAGCAGAATTTTTTTGTGAAGTTTTTAAACAAAGTATCAAAAAGTTAAATAATAAAGAGAATTTTTCACAGCCTTCTTTGCTCATATTTACCAAGGGAGCCAATGTTAGCGGAGGGCACAAAATGCATTGTGTCAATAAAAAAATCAATTCAAACGACCATGCAGCTTTTAAATATACATTTATTCGTTTAGTGAGACACATTATAAGCATAAAGCTGAACAGTTAAAGGTTACAAGAGTTGCTCAAGAGCCCAATAGTGACTTTGTGGCTGTTCTGAGATTTGAGCTCAATCTTTCACTCATAAGCACAGAAGCTTAACTTTTGAGCCACCACAGCTGTCCCTCAGTCAGTTAGCTTTTGGCCATCATTAAGAAACAAAATGTACTTCATGAACATTCCAGAACATATTCAGGGTAAACAAGTGTAAAGAAATTATCAATAACTTTTCATGAATGCTATATTATCTTTAGCGTTATATACAGTAGGTTACTTGCTATCGTGCACTGCCAGTTAAAATTTGAAAATTGAAAATTTGACCACTCTATATTTTAGCAGTTAGTTTAAATGACCATTGTAAATATTCTATAATGTGAAAATTGAACCAAAGAATATGTATTAGCTTATTACGTTTTAATACGTTTTTAGCTTATTTTATTGAAATAATTTATGTCTAGCTCAAGCATAAATGTCCAAAAACTTTATCACTCCACTTAAACAGTTGCATCACACCACACATTTATGATTTATAGTTAATATTAGCACTGAATTTTCATTTCCAGTTTAAAACTATGTTTACTCTCCCAGCCATTTGAGTCATTAGTAAAGTTGGTAGTACAACTGAGACTTCAATTTCCTCCTGTGGCTTTGACTAATGTTTTTGCTTAATGCTTTTTATTGTTTTATTAATTAATTTGTTTATTTAATTTTATTCATATTTTTATTTCATTGCTGTTTGAAATAATTAAATATTTTATTTTATGGAACTTTGGTAGACATTTCTTATCTTTGTGCTTAAAATCGAAAGTGACTTGACTTCACTTGTATCTATTAACAGTTTTACCTTCCAGGAAGTGCCTGCCTTTAATAAAGCACTCATTTAACATCATTAGAATTCTGAGAGCGACCGGTTAAAAATATTGTCTGTGGTGATAATAGTGAATAAAGTGTAATAAAACTTTTTTTTTTTTAACAGAAACAAGTGAAATATATCCGAACCTCACAAAGTAACTCATTAACAATGATTTATACAATACATAAAGAATAGAAGTCTTTTACAAGCAGAAACACAACTTTAGTTTAAGCAACTTTAAATATTATGTAAACAAAACTCCTTGTAGTAAATAACTGAGCAGATGAACTAGTTACTGTATATAATAGGTTTTGAACATTTTGAGTGCAGTACTTTTACTGTTAAATTTAGAAAAGTACATTTTAAGATGTATTCAAATACATCTGTTTACAATGTGGACAGTGAATAAAATATGGGGCAGCCTGGAAAAACCGTTCATATGGTGAAATGTTCTACTATGTATAGTTCTGAACTACATCTTTTCTTGAAATGAAGTATATGTGTGTGTATATCAATCACAAGTAAAGTTATGGCATTGTAAATTTTTAAAAAGTATTTAACTCCAATTGCAAAACAGTTGCTTAGACATCTTTATTCAAACTGATTTTTTTTTACACCATCATTTTGTTGAACCTTACCCAACAGGGTCTATGCAAGAATACAACCTAGGCACAATTCAAATGTTAAGTCACGTTATAGTCAGAAAAGCACTATTTTTGTCAGAATTCAATCACATTGTCATCCGATGGGTTTTCCTGTGCTGCCACACAAATAACAAATTAATTACTATTTACTAACACATAATGCTACTTTTACTACTAATTTCAGTATGATAGATGGCTTTGATAATAACATTTGCTACACAGAAATATAAAAAAAAATTATCTTTTTGTAGGTGACAAAAATTTTTGTAACCTCAAATATTTATGAGTTATGAAACATTTTTTAGGCTGCCTCCACGGTGTCCAAAAATCTGATTTCCTTATCTCAGGCATTCAAAACAACATGGCACATTCTTGAACATTCGGTAGTACTCTTCTTGAACCTATTAAAAGAAGAAGAAGAAGACATTTCCATGAAATTATTTCAAGCATTAAAACAAGAATGGTAAAGTATTTGGACTGAATAGAATGACGTCAACTTTACCTTTCTAGACAAAACACAGAGGAAGATAAAAATAAACATCCCTTGGAAGGCATTAGCAAAAGTGAAGAGATAGGCTGTGAGAGTGGTCTCATTGAGGATGTGCACCACGCCAAACGTCCATGTAGCTCCAAGTACAAATAAGAGAGCAAGAGCTCCTCTAGCACAAGACCTGTGTTCGAGTGAATGAATTTAACAGACACATTTATCTTTCCTTGTTCATAATATTTATACTACAATCTCTCAAATATTGATATAAATGATATACTTTACCTTATATTTTCATAGTGACTGATTTCAGGCTTCTTCACAGCTGTATGACGATAGACTTTATAGATGATTACAATAAATGCCAACAAATTCACCTAGAACAATGCATTAATGAAATCAAAATTTAAACTTCAACTTGAGTTTAAAGAGCTGATCTAAGGCTTGTACATACAAAAACCAAGCAAGTATTTATTTATTTATTTATTTCTATTTTCTGCCCAATTTGGTCACCTGCCAATTCCCGCCACCAGCCAGCTCTCGCCTATAATACCACAGCTACCAACAGAGGGTGAAGGCTAACATGTGCTTCCTCTTAGACACATAAATCCAGCCAACTGCATCTTTTTGAACAGCTGCTCATTTTGTGTCATCCATCAACATAACACACTCAGAGTGCTATATCTGCCCTGTTTCTCATACATTACCTCATAAATGCCCATGATTGGCTAGTGTTACTGTGATTGACAGGGGAGAGAGAGTATGCTATCCCTCCCACCCAGACAGAATGGCCAATTTTTCTCCCTTTTCAAGTTATTTGATTGTTTAAAAAATATTTTTTTTTCAAGATGATGAGAAAGACTCACCAGAATAATTAAACATGCAGGTCCAATGAAACTCCAGATGAAATTTCTTTCTGTGCTTAGCCAGCATCTTTTGAAAAGCAAACGTAGAAATATGTGTTTGCCTTTTTGGTTATACACACAGTATTATGAACACATCTTGTAAAAGACCTCTTTACATACTCATGAATGGAATAAATGTTGTGCTTTTCAAAGTTACACTTGTGTTTTAATTTCCTCTTTAAGGCAGTATACTTACGCAGAATTTGTGCCATAGTACTTATAGCCAAGAGTTACAGAAATTGTGACAACCACTGCTGGACTGCCATAACCAAATATGTAAAAGTTGCGGTGTAGGAAGCCTTTGTTGTAGATTACACCGACAACAATCAGGTACAGGTGTATGCCCTCGATACACATCCATGCGAAAGCAGCCAGAAAGAAATAATGCAGCAACCCAGCAACAACCGAACAAAACAACTGAAACATGGAAGCAACAATCATTATTGCTAAACAATTAATGCGAAATACTTTGCTATAAGGTCCACACATATATTTATACTTATTTAATGCTTTCCTAATGAAGTATTAATACATAATATATTATCCTAATTGAAACAGGAAAGATCATTTAAATTACGAAGAGTCTGCTTTGAAACAATGTGGATTAACCGGTAGCATAACCCTAGGCAATAATGTAAATTCAGGCAATTTGAGACCCCTTTGAATTTTTGTTTTTTAACACTCCCAATTCTAAACTAAACCTTAAACATATATTATACTATACTATAAATACCGTACATATTGTTACATTTTTCATAATATTCTAAAATTACCTCTACACACAACTTAGACCTTAACAACTACTTTTATATCGCCTATAACCTCCTTTCCTCATTTCGTACAGAGTGGGTCACCCTCCTTTGACATCACCATCATATACATGTTTATAACATCACAACAATAAGTGTGGGTTGTTTTTTTTTAAAGTTCATTTTCAACCACAAATTTGTGGTTCAAAGAGGTGTTTTGAGGGCAAATCTACAGTTGCGCCCAAGAGTTTGTATAACCCTTGTAGAATATGCTAAATCTTAATACCGTTAAGAAAATAAGAGGATCATAAAAATCCCATGTTATTGTTTATTTAGTTCTGTCCTAAATAAACTATTTCCTATAACAGATGTTTACATATAGTCCACAAGACGAGATAACAGCTGAATTTATCAAAATTATCCCATTCAAAAGTTTACATACCCTTGATTCTTAACACTGTGTGTTGTTACCGGGATGATCCATGACTGTGTTTATGTTTTGTGAGAGTCGTTCATGAGTCACTTGTTTGTCCTGAGCAGTTAAACTGCCCACTATTCTTCAGAAAAATCCTTCAGGTCCTGCACATTCTTTGCTTTTCCAGCATATCCTGCATATTTGACCCCTTTCCAACAGTGACTATATGATGCTCAGATCCGTCTTTTCACACTGAGGATAACTGAGGGACTCGTACACAACTATTACAAAAAGTGAAAACATTCACGGATGCTCAAGAAGGTAACACGATACATTAAGAGCCAGGGGGGTGTAAACTTTTGAACAGGATAATCGGTGTAAATTGTTATTATTTTGTT
>JAFFST010046852.1:7272-20363 GCA_022414735.1 Noturus placidus
ATATATATATAGAGAGAGAGAGAGAGAGAGAGAGAGAGAGAGAGATAGATAGATAGATAGATAGATAGATAGATATTCTGCCATATCACAGCAAACCAGGGACTACATTTCCCATCCAGCCTACAAACATGGCCGCCATGGACTGCAATTCCCAGAACACTCATTCATTCTAATGCAGCACACCTGCATCCCATTTCACACACTCACTCCACAGTATAAAGAGACTGTTTTCTAACAATGTCTTTGTGAAGTATTAGTGTTTCCACTGTACCAAGCGATTATACCCTGTTCCTCCTTTTGTTTCATGGTTCTTGATTCTAGCCTTGCCCTGTTTATGCCTGTTTTCCAATCGCCTGATCCTTTGCTTGTTTCTTGACCTCGCTATTGTCTCATGTTTTGGATTTGTCTGCCTGTCTATTTCTCATTAAACTCTTATATGCATTTGCATCTGTCTTAACCATTGTTATGAGGAATATGTGACATACTGTGTATATATATATATACTGTATATATATATATATATATATATATATTAGATTAAATAAATTAGCTTACTAAGAAGTATGTGTGAAGTACAAAAGAATTAGACAGAGACACAAAAAAACCCAGAAAGCATAAAATAACTAGTGTTGTAATAATTATTTTTTAAAAATATGTTATGATTCAAATTCAAAAGTAAAAAGATGGATGTCAAGCTGCTTCTAAAAAACTGGTAATAGGTGAAGCCCACCAAATATTAAGTAGTAGTGTCCTCCAGATTTTATAAACATAATGACAAAAAGCCTCTTTACACATTACACTAATATAATCCCTGTGGGTTTCAAATAATTTATTATAATGTGGTTACCATTCGCTCAACAATGATGATCTTGGGCCCAAGCTGCTTGTGGATGGCAAAGATGTGGATGAGCCTTAAAGTATAAACCATGAAGTCCAAAGCCAGGACAGTGCGTCCAGCCTCATATGTTCCTTCTGACATCCTATACATACAAAATGCATTATTGTTTGACAATGTTTAACTGAAAAGGGTTTGAAATACAAAAAAACCATACACATGCTAAATTAATTAATTTTACATGATTACAAAGACATTCATTAGCCAATTAGAGTTTTAAGAATAATTGGGATTACAATAAAAACTTGTCAGTTACAGGTTACATTTATTAAAGACTGCTTTTCCTTCAAGCGTCAATAAACCATCGTACCTGCATGACACCCCAATCACGAACAGAGAGATGGCCACCATGTCACACTTGTTCCAGTTATCCTCCACATAGAGCTTAAACTTCTTCAATATACTTATGTCTTCATCCGAGAAGAAACTCTGGGACACATGGCACATGGAATTCAATTTTACAATTAAAAAAATTGGTTTTTAGCATTAAATATTTTTTTTTTAGCTCAGTTCAGTACACAGACTGTTCAAGATATTAACACATGACACAAATGTTTCCCTTGTAGAATGAAACTTTTGTATCATGTTTTATTCATATGCATGTGACCCACTCAAGTTTCATAAAAAAAATTTCTCCACAGCTCAACCCTTCCTGTCTAACTGCTGATGACACCTTCTTTGAAGAGATTAACAAACTCTGCTACTCCATCTCTCAACACATTCAATTCAATTCAATTTTATTTGTATAGCGCTTTTTACAACAGACATTGTCTCAAAGCAGCTTTACAGGAATATAAACACAGTACATACACAGTAAAAGTGAGAAATTATCCCAACTGAGCAAGACACTGAGTGGCGACAATGGCAAGGAAAAACTCCCTAAGATGTTTTTAGAGGAAGAAACCTTGAGAGGAACCAGACTCAGAAGGGAACCCATCCTCATCTGGGTAACAACTGACATTCTTAAAGAGACAATTATTTCTTTAAATGTAATCTGTTTGGCTTTGAAAAGCCTTTGTCCCAGCAGTCTGGATTTGGAGCAGATGAGAGCTCCATCCAGAAGTAGGACCTCCGAGACCGATCATGCAGGTCCAGAGAGCACATCCTCACTTTAATCACTTCAACTATAAATGGCTCCTTTACATCCAGTCATTTACCAACTACCTTCAAGTCAGGGCTATACTCATTTAAAATAAATAAATAAATAAATAAAATAGTTCAGGCTGGTATCACTTCTGTCCTTTATGTCTTGAATTCCTGCATGTGCTGTTTACAATCAGTTGACTTCCTGGACCATAACCAGTCTGGCTACAAAATTGCACACTTCACAGAAACTGCCTTTGTGATTGTTACTTGGAAGCTTCATGTGGCTAGATCAGACAAATTATTGTCCAAACTGTTCCTTCTTGACCTTTCAGCAGTCACTGACATGGTCAACCACAAGACTGTCCATCCTTAGACTTGGAATCCAAGACTTGGAATAAGTGAATTAGCATGGCGATGGTTTGCTGGATGGACAGTTATATCTGCTAAGGTGGAGTCCCACATGGCTCAACACTTTCAGGAGTCCTGTATACTAAAGAGGTAATGTCCTTGTATGGCTTCACTTACCAACGTTATGCATATAACACACAACCACTCCTCCCCTTTCCACATTTGGACCCTAATGTTTCTGTTCACATATCTGGCAGACAAGTCAGGTGGACATCTTAACAAGGATGTTACGTGACAATAATTGATTAGACAACACAAGTGTGTTGGTCACTTGTGTGAATTTTTTTAAATCACATTTATTGGATAATTTAACATTTTGCAATAAAGTGTGTAGGATATTAACGCATTCTTTCTGAGTGGGCACCATCTACCTGAAGACACTGATTAAAACTTGAGTTATATGTGCATCATGGCTGTTTGTATTGGCACCAAGGTGGTAGAATGAGTCAGTAAAACTTAAGTAAGCAAGCATGAAATCTGTACACACACACCATTTACTATTTCCATAGCCGTACTAACTCTCATTCAAACTTGTCTCTATCAGGGTTTTAGCTTGGAATTACTAGATCATGGGCTGTGTTCTAGCATGAGAATGTGTGTGTAGAATGTACAACACACATCTGTAAGTCATTCTCGACACTTCTGGTAGACTTATTTGTTAAATGAAAAGAGAATCTGCATCATATGAATGCATATCATAGAGATGAGCTCATTGCATATTTGTATGGCATATGGAATTGTTGATGAGGGTAAAAATGCAGTTGTTTCTGTGTCACAGATAAAAACTGCAGACATAGTAAATATTTTAGACCAAATTCCATGCTTTACTTCAATGTTCACACTTCACTGAAGTAGATGTCTTAGACTTGCTAAGCTTTTAACAATGCTAATCTTGAGAAAGTTCTTGAAATTAAAACAGGTATTGAAACAACTGTAATAAAATAATCAGAATCAAAGTAAGAGGATCTATCCAAAACAGCTCAGTTTTAATTGCATCTACATTGGCATACCTATTAAATAAGCATCCAAATGGTCAAGGAATC
Organism: Noturus placidus; assembly: GCA_022414735.1. Lineage (NCBI taxonomy): Eukaryota > Metazoa > Chordata > Actinopteri > Siluriformes > Ictaluridae > Noturus > Noturus placidus. Next base: position 10,705 of record JAFFST010046852.1, read on the forward strand.
AAGAACTGCCCCCTGTCCAGAAGTGCCAGTTAATAAGCAACAGCGTATGTAACAGGCCTTGGAGGATTTTGAGTGTGCAAAGTTCCTGTTCCACCAAAGCATGATTCAAGTGGTATTTGAAAGTTTTTGGAAGGTTTATTCAAAGGGTTATGCACACACATCCATTGGTGCCTCTTGAAAGTGGATATTTGGGCCAAAATCATAAAGGCAGTTACTGTATTTGCCGCACTATAAGGCGCAGGATTATAAGGCGCAGTCTCAATTACGGGGTCTATTTCTGTACTTGACCAATAAATAATGCGCACCGTGTTATAAGGCGCATAAGCTTGTTACACCAACCAAAGTCACACATTTTTACAGATTTTGGAACTCAGTCCACACATAAGGCGCACCGGATTATTAGGTGCACGTCCGATTTTTGAGAAAATTTAAGGCTTTTAGGTGCCCCTTATAGTGCGGAAAATACGGTAGTCTTAACCATTCCCACCTAGTGTGAGGATAGTGCCTCATTGGCTAACAGACACACTTCCTGATTCATTGTAGTACCGTGACTGGGAAGGGATGAGCCGTGGGGTAACCAGATGAGGTGTTCCCTCCCTTATGTAAAGCCCCTTGCTGATTTCCCTCTGGAGCAGTCACAAAACAATAATTTGAAGAACACTTTCAACCAGGTCATTTGATTGATGGATGAAATGTTAATCAAAACTGCAAGATTATTTGCTTTGAGAAAATGCTTGTTACTGTGACTACCATTGCAATGCCACAAAGCAAGCCAAATGTAAAAAGCTAATGTGCTTATCTTATCCTGGATCTGGTGTGTGAAATTCTAATTATAGTTTAAAATATGAAAGACTCCCATTTCATATTCACACCTGTCTGAGCTCCTCCAGTACTAGTGTAAAGACCCAGAAGTAGAGAATGATCTCAGCTGGAGAAGGGCCTTTTGGAGGTGGAGGCTGGAAGTCCAGCAGCAGCACGTAGGTGAAGAGTATTAAGAAAGCGAAGTACATGATTACGTTGCCCAGGAATACAGTGACAGGGGCACTCCAGAAGCGCCTCCAACGTCGCAGAATGAACTGGCTCCAGGCAGCTCCGCAGCTCTGAGCTGAAGCATCACCAGCAGCCTCCACGTCACTTAAACACACACACATAGAAGACAGATAAAAAACAGGTTCTCCATAAAGGTATTATAAGACTATTTGGAAATCTCTTTAAAAAATCCCATGTCTTTCTAAAGATTTTTTAATTTAAGGACTAACGCTGGGTCGTCATCAGTCAGTAGCAGGGCTTTCTCTGTCTCCAAACTGTCCAGCTCTGCAAACTGCTCTCCTCCAACTCGATTCTCTAACTCCTCATCACTGCAAAACATACACACACTCAATGCTGATGAATGCTGATCTAATCAAACCATTGTCAGGGATGGTGATTTGTGCTCTTCCTACAAGATATAGAATGACCTGGTGTCTAATGGGTTTCTACCTGAATTTAATCATATTGGTCCATATTAGAGGTGGAAAGAAGAAAGACACAACCAGTTTAGAGATGACTGTATCTGTTTTCATGGCTCCCCACCAGATTTTAGTCAGCAATGCCTAGTGAAGAACACAATGAGTGATAAAGCAACATCAGTATAATCCCATGACCCTTGAAAGTTTTTTTTTAATATATACAAATATATATATACAGTGCCTTGCGAAAGTATTCGGCACCCTTGAACTGTTCGACCTTTCGCCACATTTCAGGCCTCAAACATAAAGATATAAAACTGTAATTTTTGTGAAGAATCAACAACAGGTGGGACACAATGATGAAGTGGAACGAAATTTATTGGATATTTCAAACTTTTTCAACAAATAAAAAACTGAAAAATTGGGCGAGCAAAATTATTCAGCCCCCTTAAGTTAATACTTTGTAGAACCACCTTTTGCTGTGATTACAGCTGTAAGTTGCTTGGGGTATGTCTCTATCAGATTTGCACATCGAGAAACTGAAATTTTTGCCCATTCCTCCTTGCAAAACAGCTCGAGCTCAGTGAGGTTGGATGGAGAGCTTTTGTGAACAGCAGTTTTCAGTTCTTTCCACAGATTCTCGATTGGATTCAGGTCTGGACTTTGACTTGGCCATTCTAACACCTAGATATGTTTATTTGTGAACCATTCCATTGTAGATTTTGCTTTATGTTTTGGATCATTGTCTTGTTGGAAGACAAATCTCCGTCCCAGTCTCAGGTCTTTTGGAGACTCCATCAGGTTTTCTTCCAGAATGGTCCTGTATTTGGCTCCGTCTATCTTCCCATCAATTTTAACCATCTTCCCTGTCCCTGCTGAAGAAAAGCAGGCCCAAACCATGATGCTGCCACCACCATGTTTGACATTGGGGATGGTGTGTTCAGGGTGAACAGCCCAATTATTCAGTTTGTTGAAAAAGTTTGAAAGTTTGAAGTTGAAAGTTGTGGCAAAAGTTTGAACAGTTCAAGGGGGCTGAATACTTTCGCAAGGCACTGTATATATATATATATATATATATATATATATATATATATATATATATATATATATATATATATACAATGCTATTCCAAAAAAAGGTGGGATGCTGTGTAAAATGTAAATAAAAACAGAATGGAATAATTTGCAAATCTCACAAACATAGAACACATATCACAGGGCATAGAAAATGGGGCAGTGATTAAAGGCTCTTTGTTACTGATCAGAAGGTCAGAAGTTCAAGCCATAGCCAAATTACCACTGTTGGGCCACTAAGCAAGGCCCTTAACTTTTAATTGTTCAGTTGTATAACTGAGATAAATATAAGTCGCTCTGGATAAAGGCAACTGCCAAAATGCCGTAAATGTAAAATATCAATTGTTTCAACTGAGGAAATGTATCATTGTAAGAAAAAAAAAAAAAAAGGTAATTTTGAACATGTCTCAAAAAGTTGGGACGGGGCAACAAAATGCTTGAACAGTAAATGTTACTAAAAAGAAACAGCTGGAGGAATATTTTGTAACTAATTAGGTTAATTGGAAACAGGTCAGTAACATGATAGGGTATAAAAAGAGCATATTTTTGCACTTTTAATTAGGTAAATTCAGCAGACCTTTTTTTCTTTCAGTATATGGTGAGCTAGTGAGCAGAAGTCTGTAAATTGTGCATCAGAAACAGGTGGAATAGGAGCTGTTACCTGGACTCCATCATGGGCGAAAAAGGCCTTTGCATCTGCTTCTGTGGCCAGATTCAGCACAGTGGTTTGGTTCCAGCAGCTAGTCTTTCTCACCAACAGAGCATATGCTCGGTCCTCACTGTTAGAGTAGCACTCGCTAAACAAATCTGCAGCCAACATAAACAATAAAATAATTTTTAAAAAGCAAAATTTTAAAGTATAATCAAATACATTGCACTTAACATGTCCAAAGAATAATCTATGCAATTAGGCATATGCTGTTTAACAATGTAGGCTAATATTTGCAGCACAAATCTCACCTAATGCAAACTGTTCATATTTGGCCTCCTTCATGCTCCGAGCATTCTCAGCCTCTGATTCCAAATGGGCCATCTCTTTTAGGATTTTACAGCCAGCAAGAGCTGCAGCTACTGCCTCAGGGCCCTGTGTGGTTAAGACTTTGGGTTAGTGATCAGAAGGTCAGGGGTTCAAGCCCCAGCATTGCCAAGCTGCCACTGTTAGGCCCTTGAGCAAGGCCCTTAAACCTCTCTGCTCCATGGGTGCTGTATCATGTCTGACCCCAGCTTCCTAACATGCTGGGGTATGCGATGAAAAGAATTCACTGTATATGTGACCAATAAAGAATCGTTATGGTACTAAACTTTTCAGAAACTGATATTAATATAATTCCAACTCAGTGGAAAGGCTGCACTGCAACATATTGCTGTAATTGCAGTCATAAAGCTTTTAGCAACCACCTACAAACCAATTTGCTTGTGATAAACCACTTCCAGATAAAATGCTCTTTCTAAGGATGATGCAATAGAGATGTAAATAGAGTTGGTTTATGAAAATCAGCCAGTCACTCCAAAGGCTGTGTAACCTCACCAAGGCCCAGAAGTAGTTGGCCATAACTTGTCGGTTCTGCAGGACAGCCCAGAGGAAGAGGTCCCTCAAGGGATGCTCACAATGCTGCTCCAGGTCGATGAGGTCTTTCTGGTTGTGGAAGAGCCGACCCTTGCCTACCCTCTCCTGGTGATGATGCAAATAAAACCAAAGAATTATAACTCTGAGGGGACATTAATAGAAGACTTACACTGAAAAACCTACAATTGTCTATCAGGCACCCTAAAGGGCTCTTTTGGTTTCTCTTTCTGAAGAGACACTTAAAGATTCTATGATAAACACTACCACAAAAGGTTTCCCTTCCAGAGAAAGTCAGAACTTTAAGGAGATAACAACCATAAAGCATACTCAAATAATATTTTTTTCTAGAAGTGTATACACTCTTAGGGAAATTGTTCTATCGAACACTGAAGAAAATAAATAGTTTGTCCTTCTGGGGGAAACTTTCTTGGGGAAGGTTAATGTAGAATCATTTTCCCTTTTAGAACGGTAGAGCCATTAGCCATCCAAAAAAAAAACCCTTGCAGAACCCTTCTAAATGAGTAAACTGAGATGGAGCATTTAGACCAAACCAAAGTCATATCATATGAGGACAATGTGGAAAGTAAATCTACTACACCCATGTAAGAACTACAGACTACTTCCTGTTTAAAACATTTCTTTATATTTTTAAATGTTTGTATCTATGCAGCTAGATATACAGAAATGCTCTCTTACCACTGGAAGTTTCTGATAAAAGCCCCTGCAGGAGTCATGCAGAAAATCCTTCAGGACCTTAGAGACTTCAAGCAGAGTGAAGCGAGGCCGTCTATCTCCCATCTCCATGTGAGCTGGTCCAGCCGATCGGGCTGAGAGCAGCACCTGTTTCTCATTGTGTTTCTTCAAGAGGAGGTTATACAGGAGGCTCTTCTCACGCACAGTGCAGTAGAGCTCCTGGAGACGGCTGTAAGTCATTAACTCTGCCAGGTTCACCCCATTGTCCACAAACAGGCGAACAAAATCTGGCTTGTCATTGACCAAGGCGTCCATCATGACCTCCTCAAGATCATCTGCCTATGAGAAAATTATTATAAATAGAATAAATAAAACTTCAATCCCTGAAAATAAGCTCAAATAAATTGATCCATTGATAATAAACAGATAACTACATAAATAGATACAATACTTTCACTGCAAATTTCTTTATAGTGATTTATAGTGACATTGATATAAAATCATGAGTTTCTCACAGTCCATTCTACATCTCCATTGAAAATCTCGCTCTTTGCAATATCTACTCTGTTCCAGGCCACAGCCAGTTTCAGCTCATCCAGGAAGTCCTGTCCCTCCTGACTCTGACTTTTATTGGCTGAGGAAACGTGAACAGAAGACAAAAACTTAGTTAAACAAGGCAAAATGACTCAAATCTGTGTTGCATTATAAAATTGATGAATAATATTAAGGGAGGAAAAAGCTGTGACCTTTAGGAGGCTAATTATTTTGTAGTTAATGTAGATGGTAGTAGCATGCAGGAAACACTAACCTTTAACTAGTGCTTTGAGTATAACCGTGTCTAGTTCGGAGTTCTCCTGCTCTGGGTCATGTACCATCAACAGGTGGAGATTATCCATAATTTTCAGAATCTAGTAGGAAAAACCGCACAAAATTGGAAAAATCATTGGTGAAATGTAACACTAATTTTGTTAGAGCAAATACAAAAGTTCATGAATTTTGATTTTTGTAATGCATTTAGCTCTTACCAATTTGCTCCAGGAAGTGACTGCACCACTTTGGCCATTGGGAAATGTGTCAATCAGAAGTTCTTGGACAATGTCAGCATCCCAACAAGCCTGGTTTATCAGTGTAACTAAAATGTCTGCTACACCCCCCGAGCCAGCCAGTATCAGCCATGGTGTTGAATTCTGAATTGTCTTGTACATCCTCTACATGTGGAAAGGAGCCCAAGTAACAAACATCTTACTTTATTTTAGTAAGTAAAACATCCATTCCAAAGCATTCTGTTTCATTGAAAAATATCATATTATTACAGACCTGCAATATCCTTGGTTCTCCATGAACAAGCAGACATAAGACGGGAATTTCAAAGCTGCCAGGCCCTGAGAAAATAAGGATTAAGAGATAGAAGGATTGAGACTAATAAAAGCTAATAAAAGCTACCGGAAAAGTCACAAATAAGGATCTCAATGAACTAGAGACAAATATGCAAGTACCTCCATGTCCAGTACGCTGTAAGGAGATGTGTTTTAGCAGTTTGACACGCATGTCACTGGTAGCACCAGGCTTCTTTGGATCCTCTTCCACTAGGATGAAATGAGAGTGGTTGCAGTCCAGAGAGTACACAGTCCCATGGGGAAGATCCTCTGAGGGGTAGGGTGCTGGCTGATCAGGCTGTAGATTTAAAGAACAAAATTAAGCTTGTTGTTAAATGGATGGTTGATGGGAGAAAAACGTCAATTACACAGATTTCCACTTATCCCAAATTTAGTGGGTAATTTGTATTTGAATTATACTTTATTAATGTGCTTTTATTAAAAAATCTCAGACTTTTACGGTGGGTGCTCCACATAATCTAAGTCTAATAATAATAATAATAATAATAATAATAATAATAATAATAATAATAATAATAATATATTGTGTAACAAAGACAACTAATCGCTGATTTTTTTACTTTCTATAACAAGACATTTAACTGTTATAGAATGATTGTTAGTGTTAGCAGTCAGCACTTTATAATGGTCCATAAGTTTTCCACCACAGAAGAGTCATCAAAACTACAGGAATTTATAGTTCCTTGATAACATGACAAATTTGTTTTTTTTTTTTGTTTGTTTGTTTTATTAACTTTAAGGGTGAGGAAAAAAGAGGCTGGTGTGAGAATGACAGTTTATAGCTGTTATAATATAAGTAATAATAAGAACTAACGCGTCAAACAGACTTTCCATAACATTAAATGTAACTATAAATTGCTAAAAGTACATTTCATTCTTTAATGAAGTAAAAATCATAATCCTTGACACATTTCTGCTATAAGAGGAATAAAAAATTCAGGATCTTATTAAAAAAGAATCGTCTTCAGGTTAGTAATAGTAACTCTGCTTCACATTGGGAATCGAGTATTTTCCGAGAACAGCACACCCCTTGTGTTTTATTCCATACATCAATGACAAACATATAAACATATGAATAAGGAAATATTCCCCCATGCTGTAGGATGTCACAACCTTGGTGGAGAGCAGCAGTTCTCGGTTGTGGATCTTGGTCCAGGGAGCGATCCCAATGGCCACCACACGCACCTTTGAAGAAGTACTGGCCAATGAATGGTCTCTCACTGCCTGGCCCAGATGCTTTGTGATGCCAAACCGCAGGCCGCTGGTCAGGATCCATGCTCCTAGTGAGGGTTATAGTAAGTGACTGCTATGAATGCCAACCATGTTTGACCTGCCTAATTATTATTTCCTTGTGTAAAATAAGTTTCCTGACCTGTACTCTGTGCAGCTTTCACTAAGCCTTTCCTCACTGTGTCTCTGAGCCAGGGTTTCATCTGGGCCTGTTCATCACCACCCACTAGACCCACCACCAGGTGTGGAGGAGCAAGACCCCACTGCTCAGTCAGCAGCTGGTAGATCAGCGCTGGCTCTGTGTCACTGCTAACCCTGGCAAACTGGACTGACAAATAGATTGTATGAGTAATGCACATGTCTAATAAGCAAGCAAACGTTTATATGGCAGAAAATAGGTTGTAACAACCAGATTTATATTACTTTCTACAACTTGTGGTCAATAATACAAAAACATTTGTCATTGTATAATTTTTCATGCTTGTGTACAATTTTTAAAGACATTTTTGAAGATATTCAATGACACAAAACATTCAGAATGTCTTCTCTAATTTTCTCCTGGCTCCTAGTAAGTGTATCCTAAGTTAGGCAAGTACATTTAAATGGCTTCACAACTTAGCCAGTGTCTCATTATCTATACCAATAATGTTCACTTTTTAAGTATTTTTGGATTTTAGTGTAATGCTAACAGTATGTTTTACATTCCAACACATTGTTGGTGCCAAAAAATGTAATCCTGAAAATCTCAAAATGCCTGGTTTTAATATAGTTATCAGTTCTAACATACCTTGCCTCTGGTCTTGTTTGTCTCAGTAAATTCAATGTCCCCCAAACGACCGGCTGTCCAGTGGGTTTTATTCCGCTTCTCTTTAGCTTGATGGCTTGACCCTTCTTTGGTTTCTACGTCCTCAGAGTAACACTGACAACTTAACACATTTCTGTAAATATGACACACCAACAGAAACACATGCATTACATGTTAAATAACCCAAACAAATAACATATGGAACCCATAATATAATACTGGCACATAATAAAATATATAAAATGAGCAATGAAGGAAAACATCAACTTTAATAAGTTTAGGATCAGGAAGTGATCCCACTCTCACCCTTCTTCGTCTTGTTCAAGTACTGATTCTCCACAATTTGCACACTTCTTCCCAGGGTGAATCAACACCTATGTACATACAATATAGACACTCAATTTATGCATACATTATATGTGCATACTGCCATACACTCACTGTCCATTTGATTAGGAGAACCTGTACACTTACACATTTATGCAATTATCCAATCATGTGGCAGCAGCAAAATGCATACAATCAGGCAGAAAGTTTCCACACTTTCTGACTAACTTATAGAGTCTGTTGCAAGTGAAAATCCCAGATGATCAACAGTTTCTTAAATACTCAAACCAACCCATTTGACATCACAACAAACATGCCAGATCACATTTTCCCCATTCTTATGTTTAATGTGAACATGAACTCAAGCTCTTGATCTATTTCCGCATCATTTTATGCATTGCACTGCTGCCACATGATTGGATAATGGCGTGAATGAAGAGCTTTATAGGTGTTCCTAATAAAGTGGATGGTGAGTACAGAAGCATTGTTCAGAAGCCTGTTTATGCAAAGCAGGCCTTATTTCCATTTCCATTCTTTGCACATGCAAACGTGCTGCTTTTCTGCTGGTGGAGCCACAGGTGACTTCATGGACCTCAATAGATTTTCCTTGCTGAAGGAAAGCAAGTCAGTATAGCAGACTTGGAAAGAACGAAAGGAAAATTTAAGATGGAACAGCAGAGTCTGGAGTTTTGTTAGCTTCCTACAAATCTAAACAGTGAATTCATGAAACTGACCGATATGAAAATCACTGTATTAAAATAATGATTTAAATATGTAAATACAAATGGGGAAAACAATGAAATGTCTTGGTGAAGTTGTTTTATTCCACTGTAAAATGAAAGAATCTGTGACTGACAGATATAATTATTGCCCTCACTAGAACCAGCAATTTTTGTTTTCATTAAGAAATGTTGTTGCAGAGAACATTTTGCACTTTATGAAGGAAAGGGACCATATTATGTCCATATTGTAGACTACTTTGGAAATAATACTGCACAACAATGTACCTAAAAATAAAAACTAATTGTATTCTACTGGTTATAGCTCTTTGGACAATATATATATATATATATATATATATATATATATATATATATATATATATATATATATATATA
>JAFFST010046852.1:20383-22883 GCA_022414735.1 Noturus placidus
ATATATATATGTGTGTGTGAATACACACATCCCTCCCTACATTATGATCATGTAGTGAAATCTTTTGAATTTATTTTTAAAAGAACTGTTTGGCAGTTCTCACAGTAACTATAATGAATACGTAAATAAATCATAACACAGTAAAATCGATACACATTTACATATAGATCCATAGTAAATTTACAAGTCCCACTGTGAAACGTGGCTCTCAGGAAAACCCTGTTTTATATAAAATGCTACAGGTGTACAAATATATGTGTTTCCATGGCGACAGGTGGAGGTCATAATTTGACTAGGGACTATGGCAGGATGTGTGTGTGAGAATGTTTATACACTATAAACCATGCAAAAGTAATCATTTGCATCAGAAATCACAGATCGTGATTAAATTTTATGTAATAAAACTCTGGCTTTATGTTTTTCCTGGGAGCGATTGTTAAAATGAAAGTTATTTTTCATAATCTTTGTACAGTGTATATACTAAACACTATTACACCTAAAACATGAATTCCAACAAATCACCCATGCCTGTTCAAATCCACCTCAGAGAACTCTACTTCAATGATGTGAGCTACCAACTGAAATTACAACAATATGTCAAAGGACAGCTTTATACATCAATTTCTAAAGTGAAACCTCTCCTTTGATTGCCTTTAGAGCTTTAAATAGAGTTTTACAGAAATTGAAAAACATATATTATCTAAATAGACAGAACAGACTTACCATAGGAGTGTCCTGAAGCTTGGACATCTTGCTTTGCCTCTTTTTTTCTGTGCTTCTGCACCTGCTGTGTTCCAACTCTCACCCGAATACTGAGCAAATACCTTTCATTCAAATCAGGACATGCAGCTCAGGTGTGCTCTTACCAAAGATGACCAGCCCCACTGCTGCTGCTAAACAGCCACATGCCCTTACCTGTAGGCAGTTCTCAGCGCACCTACATCCCTCAGCACTATTATTTAATTGAAATCACTGTTCCGTGTAAATTTTTCAAAATCAACTATGAAACTGATCATGTTTATATGTTTAATGATAGCATGTAATTTTTTAGACTGTGTTCACAATATTTAAAAGCATTAGTGGCTGCTCTTTCATCCCAAGCACCGCACTGTCGTTGTGTAATATAGCACTTGACAGCAAAATCATCATTTATTAATTTAACTACTTTTAGACTTTCTGGTATGCTATGGCTTTCTGTCTGTTAAACATAGTGTGAAATATGCACTTATGGGAGCTAAAATGATCACTGTACTGACAATGAGAAAGAAAATGTACTAAAATGTACTTTTCCACAACAAGGAATAGCACAAGGAAATGTACAGTTTAGTACCCTTTTTCTGAGAGTGTACAGCAAATAATAGATCTATACATTTAAATCCATATTTGATTTTTATATCTGGATGCGCTGGATTCCTTTTGAATGATATCTTATTTTTCTAATAAACCTGATTCTGACTCTGATTCTAATCCCTGTATTATTTTAAACTATTACAATTAAACTGCACAAAAAGGGTACTAAACTGTACCTTTCCTTGTCACTGGGCTGGTTCTCTCAAATGTACTTTTTGTAGCTTTAGTATGTGTCTTTTACCTAGAACAGTGCATATAGTGCCTTTAAAGCTGTCAAACATAATTATGGTCCAATTATGGATCTTAAATGTTTTAAAGGTTTTAGACAAATATCCATGTTTCCTGCTTAAAGATAGTCTAAAGGTACAAAAGATAAGCATACCACAGAAGAGACAAGTAAAGTTACAATGTAGTATCCATTTTTCTCTGAGAGAGCACCTGAGAAAACGGACTTTTGCTATGGTGAACATAACTAATAATTAAATGATCTCATGATTAATACTAAGAGGCAGAGATACATTTGGTTTTCTGAGTTTTCTCTATTTCCATGAAACTTAATGGATTAAATGGATTGATGATTTGGGGGCCCTCTGCAAAATATAGGAATGGGGCCCTCATTTCACTGTTTTAACAACATTATTTAAAAAATTAGCATACATTATTTAGCATTATTATTATTATTATTATTATTATTATTATTATTATAAATGTATGTATATGTTCATATATATTTTAGTGGGTCTTTGGCTTCTGGAGGCCCAGGGCTGCCTATATTTGCCTAGTATGAGGCTGACTACCTTTGTCCTGGCTTAAAGGATTAATTTACTGTAGCTCACCTGTTTTCAATAAACAGGCCACTCATGCTGCCAGACGCCAGCTGAAAGCTTTTTGTATTCTCAGCTATGCTTTATCATTTGTTGTCTAATAGATTTCCTGTATAACAACCACATCTTGACTTTGAGCATGCCTCAACCCATATGAAAACAAATATTTAGCATTCATTCCATCCATCCATTTTCTATACCACTTATACTACAGGGTCACAGGGAGCCTGTTCCTGGAGCCTATCCCAGGGAGCATGGGGCACAGGGCGTGGTACACCTTGGATGGGGTGCAGGGCACCTACACACCTCACCTACACATTCACACA
>JAFFST010046852.1:27883-33675 GCA_022414735.1 Noturus placidus
TTTCTTCTGTTTGTAGATGCTTTGCACTGAGAAATGCAGAAGTCCTGTGTTTTATCTGCTGAGCGGATGAAGGACACATCGAGGACGATCTGAAGACTTTTTATTATTATTATTATTTTATTATTATTTCTCTTTATCTGATCAATGTAGCAATACTGGCTCTACCAGAACAGACTTGGTTGCAGTGTTACAACGTCTGAACGGTGCAATTATTTTCTAATTATTATTACTGTTATTTTTAATGTTATTATTATTATTATTATTATTATTATTATTATTATTATTATTATTATTATTATTACTTTCCCTTGACATTTTGTTTTGAACTTTATTTTGTAGACTACATTGTTTCTTATATAATTTAGCATCTGAATTTGTGTCTACTTGTGGAAGAATATACTACTAACTTATGTCTTATTTATGATCCATGTCATGCTTTTATTTACAGCTATTGTTTATTTACTGCAATATTTTTTATGTTTTATTTAAGTTTGTTGGATGACGTCACGATGCAAATAATGTTTCTGAGCCTCTTCTTTAATATATATGTATATACTAGCTTTGTATTGAGGAATTGAATGGGGAAAAATAAATTATATTTTTGTTTACTCGGAGGTATTGTTGTGTCTGTCGTGAGCAGGATTATAATATCTCAATACCTAGAGCCTGTGGGAGGTGGGAGAGTTGAAAGAAATGTCCTGCCCTTTGTATTTATTGGATGTGAACATTTGAGAGTAACAACAAAGAGAGAGAGAGAGAGAGAGAGAGAGAGATTTAGCCTCTCAGCTGTTCCACCCTGGACAGCTGCTCGGTTATAGGGGGGATTTAAAGACCATTTTCTCTCCCCATAATGAAGAAGGAGGCAGGTGCCCTCTGAGAAACACAACCCCCATCCGCTTTGTCCCAGTGTAAGAGCTTCATTTTCAGCGCCCTCTCAGCTAATGAAACACTTACGGAGAGCCGTGGAACAAAACGGGCTCCTGCTACACACACACACACACACACACACACACACACACACACATACACACACGCCGACCACCTGCCTCCCACACTACCTACACACACACACACACACACACACACACACACACACACACACACACACACACACACACACATGCAGGGTAAATAACATGCATCTCTATTAGAGCGCATGCAGACCACCACAACAACACGACTAATTAGAAATGCCTCTTACTAAGAAGCAAATGCTTCAACGTTTTCAATGCAAACGAAAATAATTTCCAGACACTTCAGACTCACCTTAGATTCATACTGAGTTTAGATATAGCTTATAAATAAGTATCAGGTAAACTTGGTGTAGTATCCACCGATTTTTCTTTTTTTCCCTTCTTTTTTTACCATTTCTATTTTTATTTATTTTTATCTGTAAGTAATCGTTTTAGCTGGAATATTAATCTAAACATATATTATTATTATTATTATTATTATTATTATTATTATTATTATTATTATTATTATTATTATTAAATTTCCTGTTAGAAGTTATGCATAACTCAACTACAGATAAGGCTATAAGCACACAGAAGGATTTAGATTAGTGTTATATTTTATAGTCAGACATTTTAAAAATGTTGTGTTTCATCTATAATATTTAGTAAACTATAACTTCAGAATCCTACAAATTATAACCTATTTTATTTAGTTTAGGTTAAGTGTTTAGGTTAGATGCTTAGACGCTCTTTGTGTTTCGATGCTTTTTGGAAACAGGCCTGATTTACAGATTTTTTAAAATATAACATAGTGTCTGGAATTTAAACGTTTTAATACCATTTTTTTTAAAATAGCATAAAATAAATGTTAATTAAACACAGTATATGTTGTAAAAAAATATATAATAATTCTGATATTTGTTATCTGATAAATGTTTTATCTTGTTTGGAATTGTTTGATTTTTTATTTTTATTTTAGAAACCTCAAAACCAGAGCCAAATTTTACACTAAACGAAATTGTATTCTGAATCACCATGTATTCTTTCTTTCTTTCTTTCTTTCTTTCTTTCTTTCTTTCTTTCTTTCTTTCTTTCTTTCTTTCTTTCTTTCTTTCTTTCTTTCTTAAAGTACAATTCTTTTTTTGCTTTTGCGTAAAGATGAACATCACCAGCATTAACATCATAGATAAACTGTATTCGCGTAAAAAATCGTTGCCTATAGTTTTCCCGTGATATTTTATTTCTGTATTCTTTGCGGTGAGACGCAGTCGGTGGGAGGATCTGGGCGTGTCTCATTTCTCCGACCATCTGGCAGGAAAAAAAAGGCCGCTGCCGAACAAAAGGAGCGAAAGGCGCGTCAGGCCGAGCGAGTGCCATCGCATTCACCTGCAAATGAGCTTGTGCGCCTTAATGGGAGCCCTGTGCGCCCCCAAATCTTCTGTTTGATTTGGCTTTTCTGCCCTATCTGCAGTCGTGTGCAAGAAAACAGAGATTGGCCCCCCAAGGCTCCCATCAGACCCCAAGGAGGAACGATGGGTCTCATGTGTGATCTGTCTTCCTTTTGATCAGAGGCACTCTTTGGTATCAGCTGAGTTGATGACATTACATTTTCGCCAGCAAGAGGGATACAATGGGAAGGATTATTGTCTTCCATCATGATTTAGTAGCAAAAGCGACAATATTGTTTTACTAGATTAGTCCAGCCTACATCAGAATGCAAATCTCTGCCTGAAGATGGGGAATATTTCTCGTTTCAAGTCTTCGTTTTTTAAATTTATTTATTAAAAAAAAAAAAAAAAGTGCAACTTCCTTTGTTTGTTGTTGGTGTTGTTGTACTGGATTGACAGGGTACACTGATTTTGTCTGTTATGTTAAAACATCTGTAATAACATTGCATATTATATAGTACAGAAATATCTAAACAATTTATAGGTCTGCATGCAAAGCGGGTTCAACTGGGACCTCATTATTTGATCTTTTACAATAAAATCATTATGTCCAGATTGTCAATATGCTGTACCATTACCAGTGGGATTTCTAACCAGATGGATGATTTTCCGAGACTCTTGGGACCCTGATATTGACTTGCAGAAATCCCAATGTGCCATAGCCATTCATCCCCTAGCAATCTGTGCACACCTCAGTTAAGTCCGGTCTCATATCTGAATCTATTCCTTTGTCCAGCTCTTAGAGCATTAAGAATACATTAGAGTAAACAGGAATTGTTTGGTGCATTTTATATACTACTACCGTTCTTAATTGCTAAATTGGAATCATGCTAAACATAAAATGGTTTCTTAATACATGCTGTCGAATTGCAGCATGTAATAATCTCATTTTTGGAAAGCTCATATTTAGGACACACATTTTCTCAAATGTTATCAAAGAAAACATTTTCCCAGTAATAACTCTAGCATGCTGCCAAGATGCTGCCAAACCATCAAACCATCAATATTCCAAACACTTTAGCCTCTTTCCATGTCAGGGCACTTCTTTTTCTCTCCAAATCATTTGGCTCATAAAACTATCCGAGGCACTGGCAAGCTGTGTCTTTAAGGCTGGATACACCTCTATGGGTTCACTAGCTTGAATTAATGGCATTTGCTCCCAAAGTTTGCTCAGCAGTCTCAGAAAAAGTGGCAGCAGTGCGTCCTTTTAAACGCATAACAAAGGCCCATCATTTATGTGGCGGCATATGGCCCAGACCCCCACAGTAGCAAAGCCTGCCCTTCATGCTGCCTGCCTGCTCTGTTGTCCTCTTGCCTTTACTGTTGACACAATTGTCTTGTTGCAGGGTAGCAAAGTCTAAAGAACAGTCATTGCTGTTACTATGCTTGGCTCTTGTCACTCACTCACCTTCTGTGCTCTATTTTTAAAGAATTTAAACCCCTCTGTGTTGAGAGTCAGCCATGTCAGGCCTACACGATCTTTAAATGCTTTTGAGTCATTATGAAAGGGGGTTATATAAGAGGCTAGAGCCATGCTTGTCTTGTGCATTTATACACACATATATGTATGTGTTATCAGCAGATTAGGGAATACTGAATAGAATTTACATTATTTAAAAAATGATCAAGTTAGTATTGCGGAGGAGTTCCGGCTGAGTGAGAGATGGAGTAAGACGCAACTTTCGGGTCTCCTGCAACTACATTTAATATAATTCTATAGGCACTTTTTTGTGGAGTTTATTTTTTTGTGAAGTGTTGTGGAGTGTTTTGTAACACTTTAGTTTTAATTTTTGTGGTCCAAAATGCCACCAAAGGTTAAAAGTGGGAGCTCTTCTTCTGCTTCGCTACAGCAGCCTGCTCCGCACGCTACATCCTCGCCTGGGAGTGATGTCGCTTCCCCAGGTGAGGCTGCTCTCACCGCTCTCCCTCCCGGTTTCAAGGAGGAGCTGCTTGTCTCACTCCGACAGGAGATGGCAGCCATTTTCAAAGCTGAGCTTCAGGCGGCCTTAGGTGAAAACCTAACTTTTATTAAGACCGAGCTTCAGGCCATAAAGACTGAATTTTTAGTCTGTATTACTAATATTCAGTCGGAGGTGAGTGCTCTGAAACATACAGTGGGGGAAGTGGAAACTTCGCTCTCTACCTGTTGCAGCGATATTGCTACGCTACAGGCTAGAGTTGAGCAACTTTCTGCAGAGTTAAGCGGGGTGGACTTTAAGTGTTAGGACCTCGAAGCAAGGTCGCGGCGCAATAACATTATGATTATCGGTGTCTCAGAGGACTTGACCAGCTCGTCCACGCCGGCTTCTGTCTCCACTCTGCTTAAGGAGGCTTTCAAACTGGACAAAGCGCCACTTTTAGACCGCGTCCATCGTACTCTGCAACCAAGGCCCAAATCCGGCGAGCGCCCGCGTCCTATCATCGCGCGACTCCATTACCAAGCGGATTGTGTGGACATTCTGCAACGGGCACGAGCTCAGAAGCGGGTGAAGGTTGGTGACATGCTACTCTCAGTTTTTCCTGATTACACAGCGAAGACAGCGCGTGCTCGTGCCGCCTTTAATGATATCCGCCGCCAGCTTCGAGAGATACCGGAAATACGGTTTGGACTGCTTTATCCGGCGCGCCTCCGTGTTACACACAACGGAACCGAGAGGGAGTTTACATCCGCGGAGGACGCCAGAGCTTTCATTAAAACTATAACCAAGTAGGTCCACTGATAATAACACGGGCTGAGTTTCCGTCACCACACTTGAAATGGACGAGTAAACTCTACAACACATGATGGTGCACTGATTATGTTTACGAGCCTTACACCTTTTTTCTTTGTTTAATCTGCGGGAGTCCGACCTTGGTGGATTGCTACCATGGGTTCGGCAGCTGTTACTGTGTCTGTTAGGAATCTGACTCCATTTAGTGAGTCTGCGCTGGGTTCCCCATCGTTTGGAGATGGGGGCGTGGTAAGTGCGTGGGGGGTGGGTTTGTTTAGAGTGTGTGACTGTTTTCTTTTTTATTTATTACTTATTTGTATATGTTCTGTTAATTTGTTTGTTGTGTGTTTTTTTTTCTTTTCTCCTCTCCCTTCTTTCCTCCCTTATTCCTTCCCCCAGAGGCAGACCTTCATTCTCATTTCTTTCCTGTCATAACCACTTCATAGATGGCCACTAACACTATAAATTCTGTCCCACAGGTCAATTTTGTGAGCTGGAACATTAAAAGTATGGGGAGCCATTTAAAAAGATCTAGGATATTTGCTCATCTGAAACGGCTCAAAGCAGACGTAGTGTTTCTACAGGAAACTCACATGCGCACCTCGGACCATGTCAGGCTTAAATGCCCATGGATTTCCGAGGTGTTTCCCTCTAATTTCAACTCTAAGGCCAGAGGG
>JAFFST010046853.1:4472-16887 GCA_022414735.1 Noturus placidus
TCTGTCTCTCACTGTTCAAATAAACCTACCATTAAAATTATAGACTGATCATTTCTTTGTTAGTAGGCAAACGTACAAAATCAGCAGGGGATCAAATAGTTCCCCCCCCCCACTGTATATAGTAAATAAAATGTTAGTTTTCTAATGAAAGAAATTAATATGTTTGTACAATTATATTTTTATCTACAACACTGATTTCAAACATTTAATCATACACCTTCAGATCAAAAGATTTAACATCATGAGAAACATTTCTCCAAACTTTTGACCGTTAGCGTATGTGTATATATATATCCATCTATATTATATATATGTACTATTAAATATATATACATACACACATTATATTTTTTATAATATATATATATATATATATATATATATATATATATATATATATATATATATATACACATACACACACACACATATATATTACATTTACACACACACACATATATATATATATATGTATACACACAACATCATAAATAACTTTTAAGAGACAGTATTGAGTGTGACACTGAGATCACAAGTTTGTTTTTCTGATAGACTGTGGTCTTATGAGGGGAAAAAAAAAAGGTTCTTGATATGAATCCTCACTCCTGAGCAACATTATTCCATTATTTTAGTATTTAACGCAGTGTTGAACTAAATATTTGCTTAAACGCAGATTATCGACATTCTATTTGTGTGACGATTAATAAAAATAGTTGGAGGAATAACTCAGAGTTATTCTAGTATTGTATATCCATGCCTGATTTCAGTTTATTTGTGCCATCGTGGTTATGGACAATTAATACCATGCCATAATGGATATACTTTGAACTGCAGCCATAAACAAAACCAATGTATGTTTACACTAAATGTAAATATTATTCATTGTAAGAGTGGTTTAAAAAAATTAATAAATAAATCATATTCAGGTGCTCATTCGAGAACACTAACGCTTTCACTTCATGTATTGGATTTAAAACGTTCGTGTTTGAGTACTAAAAATTCTAATATTAACACAAATATGGCTTTATAGTGTCACATAGTCCAGAAAATACAGTAACATACATACAACGTACATCTTCAGAACAAAGATGTTATCGCGTTAATACTAAATTAATTAATTATTATTATTTTTATTTAAACAAGGTAAATTCATTATTTAATTGGTCTAACTGCATAGCAGGTTCGCTCGCTAGCCGTGATCCTCTAAACAAGCTTGGGGACTTTGCATGCATCTTCACCAGGTGAAGACAGATGAAGGGAGTCAGTGATTGGTCAATTTTAGTAGGAGGAGCATGAGACCGGGTGAATCAGTGTGAGTGAAGGAAACTGGCTATCAGACAGCGAAGCGGAAGCAGGCGCACCACGGGGAGCTCTCGGAACACCCGCTAATATTCAGAGCTGAAAGGATAACAAGACTAACTCTGCTGTGTTTTTTTTTTTTTTAATAATAATAATATAGCAAGGTATAAATAAACCTAGTACCCAGACACTTTTTAAACCCCTTCAGCAAGTGAATGAGCAAGTGGATGCTCATGGAATCTCTCTCTCTCAGACGCACACACACACACGCACACTAAGAGAGCGACCCCTGGTGCCCTGGAGAGGTGGTGCGCCTGCGTCCAGCTGTCTGAGGTTCTTACTGGTGCCTCTAGAGGCCGCTGGAGGTACAGCAGCTCAGGAGTGTAGAGCTCCGGACGGGATCCGCTGTCGGGGATGCACACGATAACACACTGCCCCTCGCACTCCTCCTCCAGCTGCGGCGGAGCCGGAGGAAGGCGAGCGGTCGGGCCACAACATACAAACACGAAATCATAAGCATATAATACGTAATACTATAAAACACACACAACATAAAGCACAGAGACGCACTTTAAACTACAATAAGACAAAAATATGAGGAAATAAACCACAATAATACAACACAGAACATTTACTGGTAAATGTTTAACATTCATGTAGCTGAAATCGCGTGTGCCTGTGTGTGCGCGCATGCGTGTGTCTGACCTGTTTGTCTGCTCGGTCCGCGATGCTGTACACCAGAGGAGGGATGGAACCTTCTGCAGTTTTCCCTACATCACTGCGGAAGTGCTCACTGGCTGGAAGACAGCTAAAGCACGCACACACACAATCCATGAATGAACGATGAGACCAATCCCACAGGCTCCTAAAAGAATTCTAACCGATCCCACAAATTTTCACAACCCACCTGACCTGCTCTCACAGTTATTCTACTTGTTAGAACCTGCTTGTGACGTTATCTATGATACTTCTTTAGATCACGACCCAAATATAAACAAATGAATCAGTTCAACCACAGAGACGCTAAACAGGATAAAGTTGTTGGCTTTTTTTTGTCCTGCGTGCTTTATATCCGACTGCCCACTCTAACCTCCACCTTTTGTGACTTCTCTCTTAAGTCCCACAGGACTCCAGGACCACGGGGTTCGGTTACCTGGCCGGAAGTTTGTAGATGTAGCTGCAGCCGTCCTCGGTCCAGATTATAACTTTATCAGCAGCGATGAACTCTCCTCCTGTCCACGCCTGATCATTCTCACTGGGCACGGAGCACAGGAGTGAGAAATCTCCTGCGTCAAACACCTACAACACACACACACACTAGCAAACAGATGTACTGCGTATAGTTTACTATAGTTTGGGTTACACACGGTTACTGACCCTCCAGTATTTGGAGCAGACGACGAGCAGAGACAGCTGTGTGAAGGTGCAGAAGGAAATACTCTGACAATTCTGGCAGTAGATCGGCTTGGACTCCTCCTCAAAAACGGGGTCCAGGTCCTGACAAAACACACAAACACACACATTCAAGGACTTTTAAAATGTTGGGTCTCTGCAAGTGTGTGTTGGGTCAGAGCGTATACCTGCATTCGGCTCACTTCTGCTGTGATGATCCACACTTTCAGAATTCCAGTCACAGAGACTGCTACCACCGTGTCTTCTGCAATACACACACACATACTTTAACAACCCAAACTACAATCAGAAGAATGTCGAAGAAGTATGAGTGCCCAACAGCCCGTACCCTGGGTTCGATGGGAGCGGATGATGCTCATGGAGCTGATCCAGTCAGGAGATATTTTGGACACCAGAGAGTAAAGGACCTCCAGACTTGTGGCATCCACCACGAGGATCTCTGGGTAGTGACCGTGACAGAGGAGACGACCCTCATGCTGGGTCCCAATGGTAAACTGATAAAACTGTACGAAGGACAACAAAGGGAGAAAGAGACAGAGAATAAAGTTTGAGAAAATGAAAGGGGGATAAGACATTAAAGAGTTTGTAGAATATGCTGAATAGGTGGCATAGTGTAGTACAGCAAGCTGGGAGGCGGTCTACTGTGGTAGAGCGAGCTGGGGGCGGCGCGGTGTGCTACAGCGAGCTGGGAGGCGGCGCGGTGTGGTACAGCGAGCTGGGAGGCGGCGCGGTGAGCTACCGCGAGCTCGGAGGTGGCGCGGTGTGCTACCGCGAGCTCGGAGGCGGCGCGGTGTGCTACCGCGAGCTCGGAGGCGGCGCGGTGTGCTACCGCGAGCTCGGAGGCAGGGTAGTGTGGTACAGCAAGCTCAGAGGTTGGGTAGTGTAGTACAGCGAGCTCGGAAAAGGTGTAGTGTAGTACAGTGAGCTCGGAGGTGGGGTAGTGTGGTACAGCGAGCTCAAAGGTAGTGTAGTAACCTCACAAGTATCAAACCACAGTACAGTCACATGCACTATAACATAGAGAAGTAGTGTGCTGTTGTATAGTGAGCTCAGTGGTAGTGGAGTGTAGCATAATAAGATTAGTGGTGGTGTAGTGTAGTGTTACCTGTATGCCTGTGTGAGCACAGGCCAGCTTAGTGAACTCAATACAGCGACCATCACTCACATCCCACAGACACATCTCCCTACAGACAGAAATACATACAAAATAAAACATAAATCACACATCCTGAGGTGTTATACTATTTAGACGACGTGCATCTTGCCGAGCCCGAGTCATTTTCCACATACTATTTGCAGGATTACAGCGTTCAAGCAACAGAAAGGCAAAGCAAATTCACACAACACGTGCAAACGCACACACTATAATGAACTATTTTCAGTGTTTAACAGCGTGCATGTTGGAGTATATTGTGCACCCACCCGCTCTCGGAAGCGCTGACCATGTACTGTTTGTCACTGCTCGCATTGGCCTTGGACAGACAGGTGATGGCGGTGCTGTGTCCGAACAGCAGAGCACGTGGGTTAATCTGCACAGCCGAAATAACATAAGGAGCTGTGAAACAAACATCCACGGGCGATTTTATATACAAACCACAACATGAGTGTGAGAGAGAGAGAGAGAGAGGGGAAGAGAACCTTTGCGACCTCTCACCTCAAGGTCAGGGGTCAAGTCCCAGATGCAGATCTGGCCGTCATGGCAACCGCTGATGATGGTGGCCAGGTCATCCATCACCAGCAGGCTGGAGATGCAGTGCGTGGGAGCATGGCGGCCCCACAGCACTATGGGTAACACCAGACTGTTTCCTGACATGTTCTCTTCCAAACTGTGAGACAGAGAATAAAGTTATGGGGAAACAATAAAGTTAGAGTTATGGGAAAATAAAATTCAAATTCTTTTAACAGTTTCGTAAAAAGGATGCGATTTTAAAGCATTCTCCTTCCTATTTCCAGTAAACTGTTTTGTTTACGTCTGCTTCACGGCTTTGCTTCGACAAATCCCACGAGACAGTGTCGAATTGACCATATATACTCTGTACAGAGCATCTGTCTAGATGCAAAGCAGTCCATATTAGAGAGGTATAAAGAGAGCGAGAGAAATAATTGAGGAGGCAATCATTAGTTTCCCCCGCTGGCGTCCAGCCACACGTCCATCCACTAAAAGCAACAGAATTTCATTAGGCTGAAGAGCAAAAATAGATCATCCAAATCACTGGTGCAGCGAAAGCACTCAGGCGTGAAAGGTGGCGTGGACATCAGTTCTCCCAGCAACCCGCGCTGCCTCGCTGATATTAAACATGTCGCTCTTTATTGGGGAAAGTACTCCAAAATACGCCTCTTAAATGCGTTAATATGCACAAATACGCCAAACTGATTCTCATTCATGGGATTATGCAAATCCGCCAATCACGTGGCAACAGCAAAAAGCATACAATCATGCACATACTCGACAACTTCAGTTAATATCAACATCAAACATAGGAAAGTGGAAAAAGTGATCTCAGTGAATTTGACCGTGAGTTTTTGGTGTATAAATAGGCGTAATTTAGCATACACATATTCAGGTTACTTAAATTAAATGTAAAAAAAAATCAGCTTTTACGAAGATAAACAAACATTTTCCCTGACTAATATGAGACGAGCACATTTTTTGCTGAGCTTTCATATTAAACCAGAATCACTGAGAGAAATACATAAAGAAGGAACCAAGGAAAATCACTACCTTACAAGCTTATGCCGTCTCATGGAAAACTTCTCGTGGAGTTTCCGAAACACGGTTTTAATCCTCACTAAGCGAGCCAGCTTGGCCCTGCCTTTAGAATTCTCCATTACGACTTCTTTCAATTTATTTCTGAGGAACTTAAAAACGTAAAACCGTCACTAGAACAGACCGACAAAGTACTGAACAGACGAGCAGATCTATCTATAGCTTTCTAACTAATCGATGATCGTAATCACACACACACACACACACACACACACAGATGTGAACAGGACATTCAATTGTGGAGATTGAATCAAAGTCATGTTAGCTGAACTGATTGGGATTTGGGATGGAGCTCTAAAACAGTCCACTCCTGATGACCCTCACGTGACCTTGATAAACAGTCAGGGGTTTAATTCTGGACTCAGAGTTCAGAAATGTAATGAGACTGGGTGGGTGAGACTGGCACACAGAACTACAGAACGAAAGAACGAAAGAAAGAAAGAAAGAAAGAAAGAAAGGTGACAGTGAAGGGGAGAGAGAAAGAACGAAAGCAACATGACAGTGAATGACAGAACGAAAGAAATAAACAATTAAAGAAAGAGTGAAAGAAGGAAGAAAGAAACAGTGAAAGAAAAAAAACAAGAAAGAATGAAAAATAAAAGAAAGAAAGAGTGAAGAGGATAAAGAAAGAAGCATGACAGTGAAAGAAAAACGAAAGAAACATTACAGTGAAGGGGAGAAAAAAGAAAGCAAGAAAATGGCATTGAAGGAGAGAAAAAAGAAAGAAAGCATGAAAGCTAGCAAGAAAAACATGACATTGAAAAAGAATGAATGAAAGAGTGATGGGGAGGAAGAAAGAAAAAAAACATGACAGTGAAAGAAAAAAGGAAAAAGAAAGAAAGAAAGAAAGAAAGAGGGGAAGAAAGAAACATGACAGTGAAAGAAAGAAAGAAGCATGAGAGTGAAAGAAAAAACAAAAGAAAAAA
The DNA here is from genome assembly GCA_022414735.1 of Noturus placidus. Taxonomy (NCBI): domain Eukaryota; kingdom Metazoa; phylum Chordata; class Actinopteri; order Siluriformes; family Ictaluridae; genus Noturus; species Noturus placidus. The sequence continues at coordinate 10,878 of JAFFST010046853.1, forward strand.
ATTTTCAAAGAGTGAAGGGGACAAAGATGGATGGATGGATGGAGTGAAGGGGAGGAAGAAAGAACTGCCTTTGCTGTTCTGATACTTTTGCGGGGGGCTGTAGAGCCTGCTAATGGAATTCCAGTAAAACAGTTTGGTTGAATTTTAAAACAAACCCTTTAAAAGATTATACAGACTGGAGGTGGAATGAAGAGCAGAGTCCATCGCTGTCACACACACTGAAGACTCCTCACTTTAAAAGCACTTAACTGACCACTAAACACACACTTAACACTGTTTCTGACAACACTTTATCCTCAGCGTTAGAACAACATGCTCTCTTTAAACAGACAACAGAGCGAGCGCTTCTACAAGCCTGTCTGGGTAAAAGAGACGTGAACACTCGGCGTAAAAGAGTCCGCTCAGAGACGTGCATGTGAATGTAAAAGCCGAATATTCCACTTCACCGCTACACGTTCGAAACAGAACATAAAGATGGCAGAAACCCTGCAGCAGCTCTGCACTCACGCAACACGAGGGAGTGTGAAGCAGGGAAATCTGCGTGGGAAAAAGCGAGTTCAGAGAGAGAGAGAGAGAAGAATGACAGTGAAGGAAAAAAGGAAGAAAACAAGAAAGACAGAAGCATGACTGTGAAGGGGAGGAAAGAAAGAGAAAGATGTTTTTAATTATTATTATTAATATTATTATAGTGCAGTAGTTTCCGTAGCGTAACAGTTTCAGTAGTGTAACAGTTTCAGTAGTGTAACAGTTTCAGTAGTGTAGTGTAACAGTTTCAGTAGTGTAACAGTTTCAGTAGTGTAATGCTTTCAGTAGTGCAGCAGTCAATAGTGTAGTGCTTTCAGTAGTGTAATAGTTTCAGTAGTGTAGTGCTCTCAGTAGTGCAGCATTTTCAATAGTGTAGTGCCTTCAGTAGTGTAACAGTTTCAATAGTGTAATAGTTTCAGTAGTGTAGTGCTTTCAGTAGTGCAACAGTTTCAATAGTGTAACAGTTTCAGTAGTATAGTGCTTTCAGTAGTGTAACAGTTTCAGTAGTGTAAGAGTTTCAATAGTGTAACAGTTTCAGTAGTGTAGTGTGTTCAGTAGTGCAGCATTTTCAATAGTGTAGTGCCTTCAGTAGTGTAACAGTTTCAGTAGTGTAGTGCTTTCAATAGTGTAACAGTTTCAGTAGTGTAGTGCTTTTAGTAGTGTAACAGTTTCAGTAGTGTCATGCTTTCAGTAGTGCAGCATTTTCAATAGTGTAGTGCCTTCAGTAGTGTAATAGTTTCAGTAGTGTAACAGTTTCAGTAGTGTAACAGTTTCAGTAGTGTAGAGCAGCATTTTCAATAGTGTAGTGCCTTCAGTAGTGTAACAGTTTCAGTAGTGTAGTGCTTTTAGTAGTGTAATAGTTTCAGTAATGTAGTGCTTTCAGTAGTGTAACAGTTTCAGTAGTGTAACGTTTCAGTAGTGTAGTGCTGTCAGTAGTGCAGCATTTTCAATAGTGTAGTGCCTTCAGTAATGTAATAGTTTCAGTAGTGTAACAGTTTCAGTAGTGTAGCATTTTCAATAGTGTAGTGCCTTCAGTAGTGTAATAGTTTCAGTAGTGTAGTGCTTTCAGTAGTGTAATAGTTTCAGTAATGTAGTGCTTTCAGTAGTGTAACAGTTTCAGTAGTGTAGTGCTGTCAGCAGTGCAGCATTTTTAATAGTGTAGTGCCTTCAGTAGTGTAATAGTTTCAGTAGTGTAACAGTTTCAGTAGTGTAGTGCTTTTAATAGTGTAACAGTTTCAGTAGTGTCATGCTTTCAGTAGTGCAGCATTTTCAATAGTGTAGTGCCTTCAGTAGTGTAATAGTTTCAGTAGTGTAACAGTTTCAGTAGTGTAGTGCTTTCAGTAGTGTAACAGTTTCAGTAGTGTAGTGCTTTCAGTAGTGTAATAGTTTCAGTAGTGTAGTGCTTTCAGTAGTGTAACAGTTTCAGTAGTGTAGTGCTTTCAGTAGTGTAACAGTTTCAGTAGTGTAACAGTTTCAGTAGTGTAGTGCTCTCAGTAGTGCAGCATTTTCAATAGTGTAGTGCTTTCAGTAGTGTAACAGTTTCAGTAGTGTAGTGCTGTCAGTAGTGCAGCATTTTCAATAGTGTAGTGCCTTCAGTAGTGTAACAGTTTCGGTAGTGTAGTGCTTTCAGTAGTGTAATAGTTTCAGTAATGTAGTGCTTTCAGTAGTGTAATAGTTTCAGTAGTGCAGCATTTTCAATAGTGTAGTGCCTTCAGTAGTGCAGCATTTTTAATAGTGTAGTGCCTTCAGTAGTGTAACAGTTTCAGTAGTGTAGTGCTTTCAGTAGTGTAATAGTTTCAGTAATGTAGTGCTTTCAGTAGTATAATAGTTTCAGTAGTGTAGTGCTCTCAGTAGTGCAGCATTTTCAATAGTGTAGTGCTTTCAGTAGTGTAATATTTTCAGTAGTGTAGTGCTCTCAGTAGTGCAGCATTTTCAATAGTGTAGTGCTTTCAGTAGTGTAATAGTTTCAGTAGTGTAACAGTTTCAATAGTTAATAGTTTCAGTAGTATAGTGCTTTCAGTAGTGTAACAGTTTCAGTAGTGTAACAGTTTCAGTAGTGTAATCGTTTCAGTAGTGTAATCGTTTCAGTAGTGTAACCGTTTCAGTAGTGTAACCGTTTCAGTAGTGTAGTGCTGTCAGTAGTGCAGCATTTTCAATAGTGTAGTGCCTTCAGTAATGTAATAGTTTCAGTAGTGTAACAGTTTCAATAATGTAGTGCTTTCAGTAGTGTAGTGCTTTCAGTAGTGTAGTGCTGTCAGCAGTGCAGCATTTTTAATAGTGTAGTGCCTTCAGTAGTGTAATAGTTTCAGTAGTGTAACAGTTTCAGTAGTGTAGTGCTTTTAATAGTGTAACAGTTTCAGTAGTGTCATGCTTTCAGTAGTGCAGCATTTTCAATAGTGTAGTGCCTTCAGTAGTGTAATAGTTTCAGTAGTGTAACAGTTTCAGTAGTGTAGTGCTTTCAGTAGTGTAACAGTTTCAGTAGTGTAGTGCTTTCAGTAGTGTAATAGTTTCAGTAGTGTAGTGCTTTCAGTAGTGTAATAGTTTCAGTAGTGTAGTGCTTTCAGTAGTGTAATAGTTTCAGTAGTGTAACAGTTTCAGTAGTGTAACAGTTTCAGTAGTGTAGTGCTTTCAGTAGTGTAGTGCTTTCAGTAGTGTAGGGCTTTCAGTAGTGTAACAGTTTCAGTAGTGAAGTGCTTCAGTAGTGTAACAGTTTCAGTAATGTAGTGCTTTCAGTAGTGTAATAGTTTCAGTAGTATAGTGCATTCAGTAGTGTAGTGCTTTCAGTAATGTAATAGTTTCAGTAGTGTAGCGCTTTCAGTAGTGTAGTAGCCTCAGCAGTGTGTTTTTCCCCACATTGTGCTCTCACGCTCTGTATTCACTTCCTTGAATCACTTCCACTTTGGAATATTTTCTAAATGTGTGAGATGAATCAGTGGATCTCATGGCTGGACTTCACACTCCACTCCTGCTTCACTGTAGCTGACATTAATGATAAACCCCAATCTAAAACCTTCACTAGCTACGAGGTGTGAGGTCGAATTAGGAGAAGCTGCACAGAGCACTAGGCTGTACATTCAAAGTGCTGAACGGAGAAAAAAGCAGACGTTTGATCGGACGGCAGTCTGATTCCTCACATACTGATGATGTCATACTGATGATGTCGTCCAGCAGCACTTACACAAATGAATCCAAACTCATGCTCCACTCACAGCATCAAGAAAGACTGAGACAGAGTCTCAAATCTGAAAAGATTTCAAATAAAATATTGCTAGAAATCATCAGGTTGTTTTTTATATAAACAGGTCAGATCAGATCTTTTTTCTTCACTTTCACGTGGGCCGAATTCAAATCAGGTTCTTAATCTGAAACATATATTTGATATCTGCTCTTGAATCTAAACACTAACGTCCAATTTTCCGTTAACTCTGAAGGCTCTGTCGCAGAGTGCCAGCTGACTCCCGATGCCACCATAACACATTTACGCTGAAGGACAGCCTGGAGAAAACGTCACAAAATGGCCGCACGTGCAAAATACAAAATTGTTTTACTCGTCTTATTCGTGTAAAAAAAAAAAAAAAAAACTTTGTACCCATTTCTCCATCATTGAAACCTCTGTACCCCTTGGACTCAAACGCATATTCTGTGAAATAAAAAGTACGATTCAACAAAAGTAGGCAGAACGAGGCACCGGTAAGGAGTTTTCATTTCAAGTCACGTGACGTTATTGTGTTCCCAAGAACCTGGTGAAATGTTTGTCTGTTTTGTCAAACAAAATTGTCAAACTAAGTCTCTAATAAATCTCAGTAAATTTTCAGACTCCGACTGTTTTCATTCCAAAGTGCAACCCATCACCAATACAACTTCTGATTGGAATGAAATCACGATTTCATGAGAATCTACCATGTATAGGATCCTGCAATATGAAATAAAAAACCAAATCTGAAAACATGTGCATCATTACACCTCTAAACACACAGTTGCTGGAAATCAGTGTGTAAGGTCCAAGAATTGATCTGCTACACCTCCTGACACCTTTGGATACAGATCTCATATTTAATATGGGCATTGCTCGAAGGTCAGGAGTACAAGCCCCAGAACCACCAGGCTGCCACTGTTGGTCCCTTGAGCAAGGCCCTTAACCCTCTCCGCTCCAGGGGTGCTGTATCATGGTTGACCCCAACTTCCTGGCATGCTAGGATATACGAAGAAAAGACTTCCGCTGTGCAATAAAGACTCATTATCATCATTATTTAAAGCCTGATCTGTTCTACAATGCTGCAATCCTTCTGCATTACATTATTTAAAAAATATATTCCACGTTTTTCAGCAACACTACTTGCTGGTAATAGGCGTGTAAATCAGTGTAGGAGGTCCAAAACACCGGACTGGTGCACCAGCTCAAAGCCAGTACACATCCAGACTGATTTGGATGGACGATGCACAAAATAACAGATCAAAATTATAAATAACAAAAGAATAGATGATGATCACATGCTGTGAACAGAAAGTGTGAATCATTATCATCCTAGCACTTTGTATTGATGAGTGGGTCACACGGTAACACAGCACTGAGCTAACCTAATCATTTCTAAGCTAATCATTTCTAATCTGGCCCTTTCTAATTTCATTCTCACTCATGCAAATAAATAAATAAATAAATATATAGCTAGTATGCGGTTTTCTTCGTAGCCATGGCGACATACATTGAAGACTGAACCCCAAAATTAATACAATGTCGCAGCTTCCGGGTCCACTCGTCTCTATTATTATTATCATTATTATAATTTATATCTTATATTTATTTTTTCAAACCGTTTAAGAAGGAACTTACCCTTGAATATATTCAATGATACATTGTCCCTGTGGCAGGAATGACTTTTTTTAACAAATAATAGAAGAGCTTGTTATTCTCAGCTTGAGCTTGTTGCAGTTTTGCCCTCTACAAGCCCGGGAGTCGTCAGCTGATCCAACGCCGCAGACTGACGTCCTGTACGTGTTGACGTAACACGCATTTCTTACGCAATGACGCATTACGTCGGGGTAATCATTCATTTGGAACGCGCTGCCGCTGAGCGGATAGAATGTGTACATGTAATAGATGTAGCCTATAAACAAAAATCATGATTTAGGCTATTGTAAATATAATCAATAATAATTTATATTTATATTCATATGGATGTGTAATAGGAAAAATACGGAGTATTTATAAAATACAGAAGAGGATATATTTGGCAAATCTTTATTTATCTATCAAAAAAAAAAGGTTTATAGCAATATAACCAAGGGCGTTATATTGCATGTTATGGACAAAACTTCCAAAATATGATACTGAAATTTTATATATTTAAAACATAGGTTTAGGATTACAGTTACTGTTTGAATTCATGTGGTTTCTGAGTGATAGAAGCTGCCACAGCGTGGGGAAACTGCTCAAATACATCACCGAACTTGCGTTGAGTCTGGGCCAAACCAAGTGTACAATTGG
>JAFFST010046853.1:21136-41351 GCA_022414735.1 Noturus placidus
GGGGGGGGGGGTGAGTATTAGAAAAAAAAATTTTGATAATGGGTATGAAACGCAGGTCTGTGAGGAAGAGGAGCCTCAGAGAGCACACGTCACATGGAATTCAGCTCTGGGTTTGCCTCAAACCAAAACTAGCCATTATCATCTAACCGTGATCTAGTTTTTGGTCAACAGAGTCAATAACGCAAAACAAACAGCTCAGGCAAAAGCTAATCATGTTAAAAGCTAAAGGAATTGAACCAGGAACTCCGTTCGATGTGCATTCCCAACCATCTGGCTACTCGCACAAAATCCAAACTGCCGAGCTACTGCTTCTGACACCACCCTAATTTCTAGATTTACAGCGCCTCACATACCTTTTCAACCCCTTGTGCAACCCCTAAATTAGTGCTTGCCATCAGAAGAGAAAACAATCTGAGACAGTTCTGGAAAGGTAAAAAATCAATAAAGAAATAAAGATATTCCAAACACTGAACATCCTACAGTGGGACATTAAATCCACAATAAAAAAACAAAACCTGAAAGAACACTGCATAAAGCAAAGAGGGGCAAGGGTAATGCTACCACCATCATGTTTCACTGTGGTGAATGACAAAGAAGAGAAACTTTTATACATCTTATTTTATGATTTGTGAATATTTCTTACTATACATTTACTATATTACTATGCATTTACTATAAAGACCCCCAGCCCCCACCCACACTCTTCCATTAAAGAAAGGAAGGTTTTTATTGAAATCTAAGAACATTGAAATTTACTCACAAACATCAGCCACTATCTCACTTTGGATTTTGGAGCGCTTGTTATGCGTATGAGCAACAGCAAGCAGCTTCCAAACAGCTACCCAAGACAAGACACTTTCACTGATTGTTTTATCGTACTAGTCAACAAAACACATGTATACAGATATCTTAGACAGCTAGACCTCTTGAGCCCAAACACCAAACACAAGTTTCACTCTGCTCAGCCAGGAAAAATAAAAAGCAGCCTTTCTACAACAGAGCACACGGCATTGAGGAGGAATGAATACTCTGTACCTGGAGAGACGGGTATCTGGATCGGAAATATGAAGGTCATACGTTACCTGCTGTAAAGAAGCTAGACAATATGATACAGCATAGAAACACTCGGGAGTTGTTTGTTAATCTAACGCAGGGCCAGGGAGCGGAAGAGTCTAGAAGCTTTGCTGCTGGAATAACCTCAACGCACTCCGATCAGATCTCATTCTCAACACCGAGCGCACAAGGTTATGTTTAGGCGTGTCCCCGATAATCGGTTCGATCAAGATCACACCGCAGCTCTCGTGATTTATCCGACTGATCAGAAGGCGTTGATTAAATTTTCCATAACAGCAGCTCTGACTGTAGCAGTGCAGCTGCGTCTCACGGGTTCGTATTAACGCACACTTATGAATACGTTAGCGTTTTTATAGTTACAGCTTGTTCGCAGGGCGAATGCTCCACGTAATCTAAACCTGATAATAAACATATTAAATATTACGTGTTATTTAAATGAAGAAGAAAAAAAAGAATAGTTGAACTGTAGCGCAAGTACTAACAGGAACTAACTTCCGCAACCCGTTAAAAGTTTAAAAAGTACGACACACCGTTCTTTAATAAATAAAAGATTGGAATTGTTGTCAATCTGCAGTGGTATAAGTGGAATAAAACACCACAGGACACGCAATTATAGGAAAATTATCAACAACAGCATGGTGCAATGTAAATGGCCTTTTATTTATTTGAGCATCTTATTGATTATTAAGATATTACTGATTTCGTAATTAAATAAATAGCAGTTGTTTAATCATCTCGTTACAAATTTGAGAAAGGTTTGCTAAAAACCAATGTGATATGAAAATGCCGAATGTACATCCTGATATCTGCTATAAATTCCGATATTGCTCATGAGCAAATGCATAAAATATATATAAATTTAAAAACGGAGAGGAAACGAGAGTGAAAACTGACAGGAGCAGAGCTTTGAGATGATTCCAGCGAACAAAAGAAAACGGAAAGGAGGTCAGAGGTTGAAAGCCAAAAGACGAGAAGATAAAGTGGACGAGTTAGTGCTGAGAGGAGAGAAAACGAATGAGGGCATGCGAGGAGAAAGGAGGCTACAAACAAGCATGTAGGTGAAAGGGGAGTTGGGAGTGGGACAGTACTTACTATGGCAACAGGTACTCTTTTGCATTTCCATCTCCTGATTGTAAGGCAGCCACGAAGAAGGAAAAAAAAAAGCACAGTAGAAAAAAAATATCTATGCAGGTCAAATCACAGCCACCATGTTAAAGAAAACCAAAAGGAAGACCCCCACCAAAAAAAAAAAAATGGAAAATAGACCACCAGGAGCAAAAAAAAAGCCCAACAGAATGGATACACACCATTCTTGGAAAGACCCCCGAGAAATGAGTATGGAGAGTTGGATGAGAATTATTTAAGAAAAGGTGGAATACTTGAAAATTGTGATTAGATTACACCTGCTGTAATTGTCTTTACGTCATTGGTTTGACCTTGAACAGCTCTGCTAGGAGCCTTGACAGCATTACTTTTTTATATTCTTACACTACTACAAATAGAGTACATCAGATTAAGTCCAACAGAATCGGTGTAATCCAAAGTAATAAAGACCAAGAGGTGAAACAAAAAAACAAAAAACAAACAAGACACAGAATAATAAGTTTGCGCTCTGTAGATCAGTTCAAAATGATAAAATTCAATCAAAAAGTACAAAAAAATACCAACAGCTGAACATTGATCCTCTTGATCTCTTATTACATACGAACTAAACAGCAAAAATTGTTCACTATTATTAAGGATCACACTGAGACATTGAAAGTCTTAGTATGATGCACACCACAAACGGAGATTCATGCATAAGGAAGCATAACCATCCAGTTGAACGTACCTTCTTCTACTCTAATCGGGGTGCTTGGGGGGGTAGAGGTCGGGCTCGGACTTTTCCCTACCTCGTCCGGCTCCTGTGGTTGATCTGTTGGGGAGGGAGTATTTATACAATATGCAATACAATATATACTACATTAGAACTGCAATAAAGGAAAATGTTTTGTGGAACTGATTTACTACTAATCGCATATTCTGTTTTATGAATTCATGACGCAAGATATTCTGTGAATATAAAGACTGCTGACGTCATCGAATCAAGAGTCAATCATAGTCTTAACACACCACGCTTAAAAAAAAACGATCTCCTATTGCTGTATAGACAACAAAAATCAAGTGGGGGGCACATACATTTGAGGGTAATGCTCATGCCACAAAATGACACACAGTTAAGGATTTGCCATCACCCAGAAACAATATTATTAAAACAGACCGTTTAAATTCGGTGAAGAGGCTCATTTTATTAGTATACGGGCCACAAACAATCCCAGTCAGGATGAAGCTTGGATCCCAGCTAAAGCAAGGGATAACAAGTCTATGAGTTAATGATTGTGCCATGTTTGCCTTTAAAAACCACACCAGAAACAAGGATTCACAGATTAAAACAAGATTCAAGAAAAAGAGTTAAGCCCAAGGACTGGGAGACACCAATTCCCATGATCTTATTTTGCATCAAGCATTTTAGCCCATACTAGCTTTCGTTAATCAGTATTATTGAGTGAAATATGTTTAGGGAAAGGAGAGCATAGGAAAGGAAAAAAAGGCCAAAATGTATGTTAGGAGCAGGGTAACAATGAAAAGATAAATTGTTTATGGGTAAGAAGTGAAATAGTGAGAAGTGGGAAAGAACTGCTAAATTAGGATGTGTGTAAGAAGAAAGTACATCGAGAGATGGGTAAGGGTGAGAGAGGGTACATCGAGAGATGGGTAAAGGGGAGAGAGGGTACATCGAGAGATGGGTAAAGGGGAGAGAGGGTACATCGAGAGACGGGTAAAGGGGAGAGAGGGTACATCGAGAGATGGGTAAAAGGGAGAGAGGGTACATCGAGAGATGGGTAAAGGGAGAGAGGGTACATCGAGAGATGGGTAAGGAGAGAGAGGGTACATCCAGAGAGTGCTAAGGAAGAAATGGTATATCAAGAAATGGTTAAAGAGATAGGGTACACTGCAAACACACAAGAAGAAAGGTGCACAAGGGAAATTGGCTAGCAGAAAAGGTAAATTGAGAAATTGGTAAGGAGAAAATGGTACACCAAGGTATGGGTGAGGATCAAAGGTAAATCAGAGCTGCTGGACTGCAACACCAGGAGCAAAAAAGATTAAGAACCACGGAAAGGACACACTAGCAGAGCCAACCCCACAAGTCCAAGTCTACAGGGGGCAAGATGGATGCCAAACAAAGGCAAGCAGATGGCACACCAGGCTACCTTCAGCTTGGCTGTCTTGTTCAGGCTGATCATGCTCAGACAAGTCTGTGGTGACACTGAGGGCTTTCAACACAGCACAGTGAAAGTCCTTGTGTGGTGACGCCAAAGAACCAGAGGGACTGACCCTTCCTGATCCTGTCTCAGGTTCTGTACTTCGGCCTGGGGCACCAGCTGCAGAAGAAGGAGGAGGAGCTGCCAAGAGCTGATTCTCCTCCAAATTGTGATTTGAACCTGAGACCAATGAGTTGCCAGATGCATCAACCTGTACTGGAAGCAACAACAGTTTTGTTCCAAAAGGTGATGTGGAGGAGGTACTGAACTGCATTAAGCCCTGAGGAACATCTTCATTTGATAAAGCAACCGTAAAAATGCCAACATCTATATATGTTTATCCAAATACATGTTGGGAAAAAGGTCAATTACTTATAATGTGTGTAAGAAATGCTGAGATAATTCTTACCTTCTGGTAATTTCTGTTTGAGCTCCACTTCTTTACGGTACTCCTCCAGCTCCTGGTCGGTCAGCTTATTGAATGGATTCGGTCCAGTCTTGGTGACGATCACACGAGGCTGGTACTCCTTCTCTATAATAGCTTTAGAGGCTGTCACTAGTTCCCCCTGTAGGTGAAAACCAACACAGACAGGTAATGCTTACTGATGAAACGCAACGGTTTAATGACACAGCAAGTAAACCATGTCACACGTCGTGTATCAGCATACGCAGCATTATCAATAAAAATGTACACTATAAATATGTAAACTACAAGCAAACAAACACCTCATATTCAAGAAACAAAAGATCATATCTACCAAAGAAAAGCTTGCAGATGTTTAACTAGAATTACAACCAGCGCTGTAGCTATTCGGTACACTGTGGTATCGAGACACCGTTACAAAGATGATGAAATGTTGTGTATGGTTTTCTCAAATTATTTATTTTTAAAGCATCACAGATGGAGTGATTGTTATTCGACAGGATGTACCTTTCTAACAGACCTAGCAGGACTATAGCTGTCTGAGAGGTCAAGGCCATCGAGACACTCCAAACAGTCAGATAGAGGAGCGTCCTGCAATAGTAGACCTTATGAGCAGTGCATAACCCAGTGCCATTAATTAACACACACTCTCGCTCAAACACACACACACACACACACACACATATATATATATATGCATAAAATAACACTTAAAACAAACACTTAATACAAACAGACTCTTTGATAAACAGACCAGCATGCAGACTAGGGCTGGAAAATATAATATAGATATAATATAGATATTCTACTTAGATATGTAAATATAATAAATTATGTGATAAATACACTTTTTGTTTGAGATTATATAATAGCTATGGCAATATTTATATTTTACAAAAAAAAAATATTTTTTGAATAATTACAAATGCAAAATTGATAAAAAAAATTTGCGTATATGTATACATGTTCATTTAAAAACCACTTAAATAATCCAGAAAGTAAACATGGCAGTGAATACATTAGAATTTCTACACCAAGATACGCATCACAACCCGAGTCCTATATCTTCCAGGTAATAAGTGACGTCTGAGTAAAAGATAACAGCATATAACGTACGTTTAGTCGAACGTATGTGGTTTTGTTGTCCTTATCGAAGCTTATATTCTAGAGAACGTACACACAATCTCACGTGTCTGAACACACGAACACACACACACACACACTCCACAAACATGCACTGAGCATTTCCTAAAGAAGCACATGGGACAGACTCAAGCCAAATGGTTCAAGGTCATGCACTGCAATGATCAGAAATCAAAACGTGCTAGTCAAACCACACACAACATTTTCCACTGTAGGTACTGGCACTTTATAACATTATAAACATTAATCTTAAAAAATAAAATAAAATAAATTATCTCGTGATTGTATGCCAAGCCAATGCTCCAGTTTGTCCTCTCTTACAGTAGAATTTTTTTTTAAAAAAAGGGGTATTTTTATTCATTTATTTATTTATTAAGATCTGGCTGCTGAATGGTAATCGGTTCCTGCTAATTTTAAAAGGATGGGGGGGGACGGCGGGGGACAAAAGTGTACTATTTGAGACATAACTAAGCATATAATGCAGTTAATCATTCTAAAATAATAATGCAATCGCCATTAAAGATTTAATCACTAGCTAATAACATATTTACTACTGTTAAAAATAAATACATAAAAACCTTGTTAGGAAAAACTAAGTTTATTAATGCAGATGTGGTCTAATATGTAACAAAGTGAAATGTAAAAATCAGGGCTGTTTCTGAATCTTTGTGTGGGTCAATCTTTAAAAAAAATATGTACATAAATGAAATCAAAAAATGTAATGCAACAACTTATGTTACATTACATTCTAACAATTTAAACAAATGCAACAGAATGCAATGTAAAACATAGCCTAACATCTAACATGTTATATCTTAAAATAGCACAAGGTCAGGACATAATGTGAAGTAACTTCATGTAAGATAGCGCAATCCAACATGACATGATATGGCTGCTAAACTTGCGCTCTTATGCTTCATGATATGGCTCTATATTATTTTACATAGTTTAAAAACCACTTCTGAAAGTACAAGCTTTTTTTTATTATTATGTGTTATGTATTCTGAACAAATAAATAAAATTTTAAAAATAATTTGAATAGCCCTGGAATAACCCAACAACGTTTGCCTTAACAGAGTACTTTAGTTAAATAAGAAACATCCATTATTAATGTATTAATCCAAAACTAAATTCAATAAGTCTACAATAAGAAATATTTAGTAGATATTATTATAAATATTTAGTACAACCAAATCAGGGGTGCGTCTCAAGCGGCTCCCTGGTTCAGCGGTCAGGGCACTGATCAGGGAGTCGGCCATTTTAAGGGCTGTTTCAATCGCAAAATCCTTCGTTCGTTTGCTCCCTAAAAAAAGAAAATCCCAAAATGCATCACAAAAAACCCAAGAAACCATCGACGCTCACTATGTTCCTTTACTGGAAATGACTTGGCCAAATAAGGAGCTAGTTAACTACACTCCTGCTTGAACTACTGTGACAACAATGAGTGATTAAGCTAGCAAATTTACATGGCATATAATGTCAGAACGATATCGATCCTGCTCGTCGTCGATGAATACTAATGGCGCCATTTTACAACGCTAGTATTACGTAGTAGTCGTGCCGCCGGAAACCGAGTCATCGGCGACTCGATATGTAATGTGCCAGGATCCTTACCAGTGCGCCAACTCGTGTACACGATGTACCGATTCACCACCTAAGGCGCTAGGGAGCTGATCGAGACGCACCCGAGGTCTGACTAGCAAATAGCAGGCACAAAACTGGCAATCGTGTGAGACATGCAAACTTAGATTGCATGTTGTAATGAAAACGCAGAGACATCCGATTAATAATTCTAGCTGATAAATATCAAGAACACAATTAAAAAAAATTTACAAAAAAAAAAAGGCACTGCAAACTAATCAAAGGCAGATGAGCGCCACCCCCAGGGCAGAGGGATGGAAGGGTGTACACACTGTTAGCGCAGACGCACACGGTACTTACGTGCCAGATCGTTGCTCTCTGTGGTCAAAGAACAGTTACATAGTGAGTAAAAATGACAGCACAGAGGTGGGGAAGGGGGAAAACACTGTGTGTGTGTGTGTGTGTGTGTGTGTGTGTGTGTGTGTGTATTTCTCTGTTAGTGGATAGGAATATCTAACAGTATTGAACTTTTGTGGACATTTTGCTAGTTCTCAATGAAATTGAAGGTCCTCATAAGGATAGAGAGAAAAACGTGTGTATTTGTGTTTGTGTGTGTGTGTGTGTGTGTATGTGTGAATATACACACAGACCTGGACAAAGGAGCGTTCTACCACGGCCCCCATGAGCAACTGAGACTGAGGTCCTGCTGTCTTGATGTCCTGCAGGTTCTGCTCACGGATCTGCAGTGAACCATGAGGACACGTCAGGGTTTTTACTCACACACACACTTTAACTAGACAATATATAAATAACTTGACATTAAAATGATAGAATTTTCCTTCTTGCAAATGAGAAACACAATTGATTTCAGGAAAGTCTGCAGCTTTCAAAACTCCAGAGATCTTCAGACCTTGTTGCGCATTTCCTGAACCTCCTTAGGATTCGTGTTGAGAGGAACGAACTGATTGGCTACAGCCGCTTGTCGAATGCTCTCCTCCTTCGTCCACTGCAATCATCAAAGCAAAAAATTAAACACACGGAAAATAAAATGACGTGTAGAACACAACTAAGAAGAAGAAAATATATTATATATATTTTATATATATATATATATAGACAAGCTTAACAGAATTAATACGTCATGCTTTTAAATTTAGAAAATGAAATAAATAAAAATCAACTAATCAAACTGCAGGAATACTCAAGAACGCAGTGAACCAATGATGATGGATCGAATGTTTTTTGGAATATTATCTCGGTTCGTTTCGAATAAACAAGTTAAAATTTGAAGCCCACGTTCTAGAACTTGAATAAGAAATGATGCATGTAATATCCAGCACGCGAAGATTGAAACCAGACTTTATTTATTTATTTACACTTAACTATTTAGAATGTTTTAACACTTGACTTTCAGTAAATAAATGGTTGTGTTTTCCCATAAACAAGGTGTTTATGTCTCATTACGTTTAAGCAGCATTCGTACCAAACTCGACAGAAAATAAATAGAACGCAAGAAAATCTTAAATATGAGTCACGTAATGCCTAAATATTTGCATTTAATGCCAGTAGGTTTGTAGATAAAGGACACGTAGAGACCGTCTAATTACAGTGATTTCTAATTGGATGGAGAATAAAATATATGATTCCTCTCTGTGATTAGCGAACGCTAATGAGGTCCTGGTGATCTAACGGAGTTTGGAAAGGCATCTGAACGTTCTTCGTATCCGCCGTCCTTCCCATCATCATTGATACGCCTGCTGCTGGATTTACCGTAAGAAAGGAAAAGAAATGAACAGAAGAGAAGAAAGGAGGAGAGAAACAGACGGCAGTAGAGGATGAGAGGTCGTGAGGAGCACTGGGTGTGTTTGGAGGGTGGGGGAGTGACGCAGAAGCGGTGTGTGCGTGTGTGATTATTTAAGCAGCAACTGTGAGGCAACTGTAGGCAGTGAGTGTTTTCTGAAGGTGAACATCCCATATACACACACACCACACACAGCAGGGATGGAGTTACGCCCAGTGATGTACAATACAGTTCACCTGTCTCACATCAGAAATGAATGCAACTCTATCCTGAATTCATAATCCCTAATAATAATAAGAAGAATGACCTTTAGGCACTACATTTACACACACACACACACACACACACACACACTTTTACACACACACACTTTTACATTTACACACACACACACACACACACTTTTCAGACTCTTCAATTCTTCTTAATATCCTGATTAAGACCAAGAATGCGCCGTGAGAAACCAGAGAGGCCATGCATTCCTATTGTTACCTCGAGACTTATTTTTGTGATCTTGAGATAATAATAAAAGTTTCATGAGATAACAAGCTGAACAATTAGGCTTGAAGAATTGGCAGAAACATGGCACTCGTAAAATCCTCTAATCTGTAGATTAGAGTCCTATAATAGATTAGAGAGGATCTGTAGATCCTCTAGATTATATTAAAGCGCTCGTTGCGGCAGATGTGCATGAAAGACTTTTGCAGGGATGTTTGTTGGTAAACGAGACCTTTTGGCTGTACTCATGTTTAACGCATGTGAATCGAAGACGGCTTTGGCTGAACGCCCGAATCTGTGGTCATTTGGGGAAAAAAAATAATCACGAGCTCCTCATTGCTTGATTTTGAGTTCCCTTCTGCGATCGCGATATTGCAGAAATCCCGGAGCAACTGGTTTCTATAGAAGTATACTGTCCGGATAGGTTTATTTAAGAAAAAGAGTCTCCGGTGCCAGCGTTTAGTAGCAGTCAGATCTTCAGTAAAGGTCTTTAGGAATAAGAAGTTTACACTTTTTCAAGTAACAAGCTGTTTTTTTTTCCTCTTCAAGAAAGAAAGGGGAGAGAGAGAAAGGGGTACGGGAATGACTTTACATCTGCACTAACACATCTCGCAGATATTCCACAGCATTATACTGTATCCTTAAACAGGTAAAAATGTCTAACTCCATTATAAAATAAAATTCAAAATTTGCATCGAGACGTTGCAAAATAAAACCATGCCGTTTTAAGATATTCAACTTCAGAGCGATGACGGGAATTCATTACACCACCCACTGCTCATTATTTTCATATAAACAGCACGCTTTGATGTGTTTCATTCCTTAATCCTTACACCGCCACCTAACTGTCGAGGAAATTTGCTAAAGAATATGATAGAAATTATTTTCACCTAATACCCAACGAACAACCAAAAAAATTAAATAGTGTCTCGAAGTTAATTTATAATTTATAATATATATATATATATATATATATACATACACACACACACACACACATACAAGTTAATTTTATTTATAAGTATTTATAACAATCAGATTTTCTCTAGAAAGATTCAGACATAGATGTTTGATGGAATATTAGCTACCGTACATTTTTATTATCTCAAGATAACAATAACTAAAAAAATATATAGATATTATGAAATCGGTTTAGTGGAATACAAAGACAAAAACAAAAAAAATAAAATAAACAAAAACACCATCAGCACTGGTCTCTCTGGACTCTCAGTGTAATGAACAGCAAATGCATGTTGCTTTAAGCGGTTTAGTGATTTTTTATTTTTTTTTAAAGAAAAATCAGTAATAGTTAGCATCAGGCTTGGATACGTAGCATGAACAGCTATGGCTTATGACTTATTTCAGCTCATTGAGAATCCGTATGGGCATCAGGGGGGAAAAATACAACCAGGGAGGACACATGGAATGAACATGTAAATATGAAATACTCACTGATCACGAATAGAGCCTCACAACACAACACTCGCACTCCCCCAACTAGAGATAATCGTTTGGAGAGTTAAGAACTTTCACAACCTTTCTTTTCTTTTTCTTCTTTAAAAATAACTTGTTTGTTTGGGGTTTTTTTGATTCTTTCAAAAAGAAAAAAAGAAAAAACAACACTCATGCTTGGGAACAGATACGGGAATCGGTCATCGAGTCGTAATTCGGGAAGACAAACGCAATACAAGAAACGCAAATAAATAAATGAAAGAAAGCTCCAAATGAAAAAAGAAGCCAACTCTAAAGGCAAGGAGGAGAGGACCCGGGGTCATAAAAACACAAGCTGTGAATCGAGCGCGCATTCGAGTCCACACCCAAAGCAGCACGGGTTTAAACTTTAAGCTCCTCCCCTAATAAAAAAAGGGGTCTTTTGGTTTACTGAATTATCGGAAGTTGTCCTTATGATGCTTTTCTAAATTAAGGCTGGAATAACGTTAAATGTAACCATCAACGGATAAAAAGTACACTGTATATTACTTTTAAAATCAATACAAATTTAAAATCGTCTCCCAATCGCTGCTGCATGATAGTGATAAAACACTCCGGGACACGCTGTTATTAGAAAATAATCCAACTTCAGGGAGGTAACAGTGACTCTCATTTGACTCTGTTGATTATTTTCCTATACCGGGCATGCACCGAAGCGGTTTATATTCCTTACTTTATGTGTAGTTTTAGTAATAAAAGTGCTTGTATATCCCAATGGTTCTTTACTTCTTACTTTTTACCAACTCATATTAAGTGACCAACATGACCCGTGATCATCACTAAGCCACGCCCAGAAAAAATCTGCTCCACCAAACCAAAGCAAAAAAAAAAAAAAACCCAAAAGTGCCAAAAAAAAAGCAAGAAACAAACAAACAAACAAACAAACAAACAAACAAATAACAACAACAAAACACAGGGAGGAAAGTAGAAAGAAAGAAGCACAAGTGATCAACATCCAGAAAAACACAACAACATCCAGCCACACCCACTACAGGCGCATGCCACAACCTCCTGGAGACTACCCACAATGCATCTGATAAGTCATGCAACAACAGCATGCACTGGGCAGCTAGAGAGCACCCGGACACATCCAACACCTCAAACCCAATAGGCACAGAGACTCGACAGAAAACGTTTTGTGGAGAGAGAAGATGAAGGAATAATGGACAGGTACAAAGACTAAAAAAATACATATAAATTAAAAAGTAATCTGTTGTCGGGGTGCTAGCCAGCTGACCATCGTTCAGTAGCGATACGGTTCTAAACTATGAACAATAAGGTAGGCACAGACCAAGCAGTTGGTTATACAGCTTGGCACGCAGACACCGGACGAGAGAGACTGCAGCAAGGGTTTGACGTGATCGTGTGTAATGTTCGTCCACACCTTAGTCTTCGCCTTGGGGCTGCCGCTGCCCTCCAGGCTCTCATCGGGGGTTTCATCCGGCCGGCCGGTGTTCAACCAGCGGGTCTTGTCGCGCTGTCCCCGCTGGAAGCTGTGCTTCAGCGGAGAGCGAGCGCCCGAGTCGCTGTCCTCGGCGTATGAGTAGCCCGTGGCGGAAGGCGGGATCTCTACGTCGCTGTACTTTTTAGCTTTGTCGCGCAGAGCCGGGCAGCGGTACGGGTAGCCGGTCCTGTAGCCCTGGAAAACAAGGGGTATTGAAATGATGAAAATGGATGTTACATTGGTATGGGGTCCGTGCGCTGATCCGTACACACTGATTTTGCTCGGTTGTCCTCAGGACTGGAATCCCGTGGAGCTAAAAGAACCCAAACCAAGCTTTTACATGTTCTGATAAAGTACTGATAAATATACTGGCTTCAAACAATTCTTACCAAATTATCCAGCATCCGCATGAGGGCTTCGAACTCCTGCTCCCCGACCTGCCACTTGGGATGCGGACTTGGTCCATCGCCAGCGGGCTCTGGGTGACGAGGACGCACTTTATACTTCAACGGGTCCAACATGACCAGGTTATCAGGGCCACCTGCACTCGCGAGGGTACGGACCTACGAAGCAATTAAAAAAGAAAGAAAGAAAGCATAGTGTTGTATAGTAAGTAGGATTTACAAGAGCTTCTGCAATGCTAGCTGGAGACTCTGGTATTGTTAGCTTGGAATGTTTGCCATAATACCATAGAACTTCTGCCGTGCTAGCATGGATCTTCTGCCGTGCTAGCCTGGTACATTTACCCTACTACAATGGATCTTCTGCCATGCTGGCATGGCTCTTCTGCAGTGCTAGCCTGGATTCTCTGCAGTGATGACATGGATCATCTGCAAGACTACCATAGATCTTCTGCCATGCTAGCATGGATCTTCTGCATTGCCGCTCTGGGTCTTCTGCCATATTACCGTGATGTGTCTGCCGTGAAACATCTGCTATTCTATTCTAGTCATGCTACCACGGAATGTTTGCCATACAACCATGGATCTTTGCCAAGCTACAATGGATCTTCTACCATACCATACCATGATGAAGCTTCTGCCTTGCTAACATGGCTCTGCTCCCATGCTAGCCTGGAACTTCTGCCATATTACCACTGATCTTCTGCAATTACTGGGATTTTCGACATCTGTAAATGAAAAACTAAAGGCAATGAGGGCAAACACAAAGATGGCGCATGTTACCTGAATCTCGCAGGCTGTGACCAGGTTGTGGATGTAGTAAAAAGCCTCTTCTACAGTTTCCCCTACTGACACCAGACCATGGTTCCTCAGAATCAGCACCTGAACAACAACAACATACACACACGCTGTACCACAAGACCTATTCTATATCACAGATGAATGAGGTGAAGTTACAGTACCTTGCTCTTCGGGCCAAGGTTCTTCTGTATAAGGATCTTCTCCTCGTCGTCCACCAGAATGCCGTGGTAGTCATGGTAGGCCACCTCGCCCAGAGACAGAGCCTCAGGAGAAATGGGAAGGAGGCCACACTTCATAGCCGAAACCTTGATGAGGACATACAGAGGGTCAAGTTGAGCAAATGGTGGAAAAATCGTGGAACTGTTCCTTCAAATTCTCGGTCTAGCACAGACAACGCTACCAAGACCTGCATAGCGTGTTTGCACATTTCTATCAAACGGAGCCAGATGATTAGTGGTGTGTGTGTGTTACCGCTGCGCCAGCAGGAGTGTGGATGTGCACGATGCATTTGATGTCAGGTCGGGCTGCGTATATGGCAGAGTGCAGGGTGAATCCGGCCTGGTTCACGCCCAGGTTAGTGCTGCCTCGGTCCACGATCTCGCTCTGCAGGTTGATCTTCACCTGGAAACATGCAGAAGAACACAGGAAGTGAGATTTCTGGGTAAATTCCCACCATTAGAACACGATCGATCATATTCCAATTCCAATAACAGCATGTCCTGGAGCGGTTTAATCCTCTTACACTATCAAAATATAATTATTAATCAACAATTACTCTAACTAATGTGTTTTGTTTTTATACTTTTATATTTATGGTTTTATAGACTTTCACAGTATTTTCTGCGTACTCGTCTGCCGAGATAAACAGCGGGAAGTCTGCAGAGGCAAGTTCTTTTTCCTTACAACAGCATGACTGGCGCGATACGAACTCAGATGACATAACGATTTATGTTTTCTCCATTCAATAACTTCAGACCTGCGAATAACGAGAGGGTGTGTTTTAGTATTCTGAGGAGAGCTGGACTGAAAGACAAATGCTGCGATAATAAATCTGAGAAAGAGAGAGAGAGAGAGAAAGAAAGAGGGAGAGAGAGACGGAGAGCTTCTTCTTGGCTTCCGCAATGACTTGGCAAAAAAAAAAAAAGGTAATGTAATGTGCAGAACATAAATGTGCAATATATAAAGTATTCAGTTAACAAAGACTTATTTGGCGGTTGATTTTTTTTTTTTTTTGCCCATCTACCGTATTTAAACAAAATATTTATGCTGCATAATTGTAAAGATTAAATTTTTTTTTTTTTGGGAAAATAGAAATAAGCTGCAAAAAAAAAAAAACACCTTTCTTTCGAACATACAATATTTCTTATTACAAATGCTTTGAGTGCTTTTTATTCTTATTCTATCAGCAGATATGACTATCCCATCACATCCCGGCTACATTGTGAAGTGATTGATTCAGTGGAGTCGATTCGGAGTCAAATCGCTGCCTCGATGTGGTCGAGCGCACTTGGAGACGCTCGGACGCTCTCACGTTCTCACCTGCCCATAGAACCTGGGTGCTGTTCAAACGTTACACACGGTCCGAGGATAAAACATGTGTGTGTGGTGGTGGAGGGGGTGGGTCTTACCAGGCTGGAGGCGGAGACTTCGCTGTACAGAAGTCCAAATGGGACAATCAGAAAGCGTTCTTGTTCAGAGTTCAGTCTTACCTGAGGACACACACACACACACACACACACACACACACACACACAATGTTAACTCCCCACACTTTGAAGCAAGTTTAATCCACTTTACTTCCAGATCAGTTAAGGATGCTTGTTTTCCATTAGATTGCATGCGTGTGTGTGTCGCACACTCACAGTTAAGTGATTGTAGATAAGCTGAGACCAACCAAACAGGTCCGCCAGACGGTAAAATGCAGCGAGCTTACAGCGTAGCAGCTTCTCTCCTTTCTCATAGGCGATGGAGTCTGAACCTCGGAGATCGTTCACTGGAGTCACCATACCCAGACCTGCACACACACACGTTTAGTGAGAACTACGCACATTCTCCTGTGCTTGAGAATGCTTTAAATGGATCAGCAGCATGATTCAACATGACGGGTGCAGGAAAGACAAGTATTAATGTCTATATTTTCTCTGGCTCCAGACAAACAAAATCAGAGTTCAGGGTTAAAGGTGAGAAGTCTGAAAGGTCAGAGAATACGTGTAGGGTCAAGAGTCTGAAGTCAGACTGCAGGAGAGTGACCTTAAAATAGTCACAGAAGAATGCAAGAATCCTAGACACAAGTCTTTCTTACCGAGATAACCCAGGCTCACTGTACAGGTGTGTGATTATGTAGAGATTCAGTTGTTTGTGTGTGTGTGTGTGTGTGTGTGTGTGTGTGTACTGACTCATATTGAGCGCTGCCATGCCTCCCTGCGGGGCGGCGGGGTACATGGTGGGCGTGGTCATGAAGTCGGCGATCTGTTGCAAGGCCAGCAGGCTGGTGGGGGTCTTCCCTTTCTTCATCTGATCGTGGATCAGAGTCTCCAGCTCCTCACAGAAAGCCTGCGACACAACACAACCACACAGCATCAAATCCTCAGTACTAAACATGCCTTAAAACTCTCAGCTTTCACCTCTGACTGTTACAAAGCGCTGACTTGAGAAAATCCAGAGATGCCGCAGTATTAAAATGGAGCAGAACAGATGCAAGTGCACCAGAAATGTATTCTGGGCATTTTCTCACTCGATTTCTTGAGGCTTTTTAAACAGTATTAAAAGGAGTTCCCACCTACGCGGGACACTTATTGGCTGCTTTTCGGAATATTTCACTCAGAGGAGTCAGTTTAAAAATAAATATTTTTGTAAATAAAATGTTTGTTTTCTAATGAACGAAACGAATATGACGGCACGGTTATATTTTTGTCTACGACTCCGATTTCAAACATTTAAAATCATACACGTTCAGATCAAAAGGTTTAACATCATGAGAAACATTTCAGTCGAGTGTCCGCAAACTTTTGACCAGTAGTGTATATATTTAAAGTGCACCTTTTATGGATTTGTTACGTGCATATTAATTTTATTTTAACGCGCTCATACAATAGATTCACATGCATCCGAGGTCAAAAAAGACTTTATCATGCTCATAATTTAAACCGCAGCGTTACTTTTTCCCCCAATTGTCACAAACGACTTGTGAAATGATCCGTTCTAAAAAGATTCATTCTAAACTCCTCCTTTCAGAAAGCATACTCTGCTCTGATTTGTCAGACGTCTCAGTCTGTCACGATCGGTGTACTGCTGTGGCCAAACGGCCTACGAAGTCCAGAGGCGAGGCTTTTTTTACACAAACCTATGTAGGTTCATACAAGAAGTAAATCTGGAATCACTAACGACTCATTTCAGCTGTTTAGAATTGATTACTTCTTTTGCGAGTCGATAACGCAGTCTTTGAAGACGTTTTTATGTTCAGAAACAGCTACATATTTAACACGCTACGTGAAAAGTAATATTTGAAAAACCATAATAGGTGCACTTTTAAATAAATAAAAAAATATATCTTCCCCCAGGTTTACGTTAATTTACAGTAATGCTGTCGGGTAATTTGGATGGGATCTACCACAGATATTTTCCTAAAATATAAAAAAGTAGCCTTTAAACTGACCCATCTATAAGAGTGGACACTATTCATGAAAAGGTTACGTTTTTTTTTGCCTATGTACATCCTGATGCGCATCGTGTAGCGTAGAAACGTCTTCGAGTATCATGATTCGATCTCTACGGCAATGAGAAATGAACTCTAAACTAGTAGCATGACAAAACGAACACTCGTTATTATTTATTGAGAAATAAATAAGGACTAGAATCAGGTTGCTATTTCACAACGTGCTGTTGCTCACCTCACAGCTGGGACTCTTCTAAATGATGTTGTAAATGAACTGTTGCAATATTTGTCAAGCAGTGTGTTAACGCAGGAATAAAACCCATTGGTTCTGTTCTCTTCCCCCCAGCTCTCCCCCCCGGCATAAAGAACCCCATATATGTGCCAACGACGAGACGTTACATAAACAGTGCGTTATTGTACACACATCCTCGCTCTGACTGCGAGAGCTGACTGCTGAGACAGAGACACACACACAGAAGGACGTTTAGTGTGAGCTGAAAGCACTGCAGTCTCTCACTCCATGAAGAGACTCTTGTTTTGCCTCATCACATGCTGATGGGAAGAGTGGAGTGAATTATACCGAATACACTCACTGACTTTTACACAACAGCGTGAGTCGCATCACCGGATCGCTGCTTTGTCTTTCAGGATAGCTGCTGGTTTTATAACAGGAAGTTTGGTAACCCAACACATCATAGGACAGATCTCAATGCCAAAATAGGCTCACGCAAGAGCTGTCTTAAAAAAAAGCCAGGAAAATGAGCACTTCTACCATTTCAGTGTTGAAGGAGAGTAAAGGAGACAAAAATATCACAATCACGAGAGACGTATACATTATATGTGTATATACATACACACATTATATTATATGTGTGTGTGTGTGTATATATATATATATATATATATATATTTTAATAGTATTAAAAATTTATTAAAATAGTTTTTTAATAAATAGTAGCAAAAGAAACAAAAAAATGTTTCAACTGAGTTTGACGATACTTTTCTTTAACGTCTACAAAGACAAAAGAAGATTCAATTAAAAATATATATTATGTAAAATCGGCAACATCTGTTCAGTACTATTTAATATGTAATTATTAAAAACGCCAAAAAAATACATCATAATATCAAAGAAAAACTCATCACGTAATCATTTATCACGATATCGATATAATCACCCAGCCCTACGAGCTAACGAGTTCCTTTAAGACGATCACCAGGCGCAGCTGCTGTAATAAACTAGCCAGCTGGAATTAGCAAGGATCAGGACACATATAAGGGCGAGATGAAAATTGTCTGTCTCGCTTTCGATGTCGGCTGCTCTCTCGCTCTATTAGTAGTGGTGGATTTCACTATGTCCCAGTGGACTGCCTTTTTACTATTAGATTACAGCTGTATATTTGTTGAGGTGCACATTTTCTCCTGTGCTCACCGTGTGTGTTTGTGTGCTTCATCAACATGTGTGTGTGTGTGTGTGTCTGTGCACGCTGACCGGGCTCTGCAGGATCATGGACACTCTCTTCCTCTGCTCCATCATGTTAAAGTCTTGCCGGAGGTCGGGTGCCATGTTCCTCTCTCTCTGGTACTCGGCGCTGCTCTCGTCTACCCGGTCGAAGTAGCGCTCTTTATGGGGCGGGTGTGTGGGTGGGGTGGCCGCCACCACCCCGATGCCGGAGTCTCCGTTCATCCTGCGGTCCGCACCTGAAGCAAGAAAGGGAAGGACATTACACCACAGAACCGTTTTACCATTAAAGAAAGAAACAAGCCGTGTTTGTTTAGACAAGAACGGAATTGAACTTTCTTTAGGAAATGATTGATTATAACACGGCGTACGTCCTGACAGATGGCTGCCCGCGAGCCGGACGGTTATTTGGACACGTTTTCCATCGGACAACTTCTGACCTCTTCAGCTTTTGCTACACCGATACAAACCCTTTATCCCAATGCTCACGCGTGACTGCATGAGTATTAGTGTTTAGTGGCCCCGAGATCAGCACCTGTAGGTCCAGTCTTTCCTAGAACCTACCTGAGCATGTGATTTATTTCAGTACCAGGCTATACACTCGCACAAAGTTATTAAAGTGCACAGAAGACCAATTCTGACCGTGTGTGTGTGTGTGTGAGAGAGAGAGAGACTAAAGATTTCAAGCTCTTTAGAGTGCATTTGTGAGCATAATGACCTTCAACTGTGTCCATTAGCACTATTAAAGTGAGGACACAGAAAGAGAAACAGAGAGAGAGAGAGAGAGAGAGAGGGAGAGAGAGGGAGAGAGAAAAAGGGGAAGTGAACGATAGAGTTTCTCTGAAATCTATTGCATCGTCTCCATTCCAACAAACCAGCACAACTCCAGTGCTGCTATAACAACCACACGGACTCTCACAAGCACTCAGTGTGTAGAGCTGAGCAGCAGGACCGGCCCGCTCGGGTCAACGTTAAACTCGACAGAAGCCTTTTGCCACATTTCAGGCCTCAAACAGATATAAAACTGTAATATTTTGTGAAGAATCAACAACAGGTGGGACACAATCATGAAGTGGAACGAAATTTATTGGATATTTCAAACTTTTTCAACAAATAAAAAACTGAAAAGTTGGGC
>JAFFST010046854.1:17396-57396 GCA_022414735.1 Noturus placidus
TTAATAATAAACACCTTCATTTACAAATTGCATTTTGTGTTTACTTGTGTTGTCCTTGACTATTGTTTAAATTGGTTTGATGTTCCGAAACACTTAAGTATGACAAACATGCAAAGGAACAGGAAATGAGGAAGGGGGCAAGCACTTTTTCACACCACTGTATATACAGTTACACGAATGTGTTTCAAATACTTTAATCCAAAGTAACAAAGTTAAGAGGAGATAAAAACCTTGCTTTCTCTGCATAGGGGTTGATCTCACAATCTTTCAAACACTACTTCTCAACCTTAATTCCTGAGCTATCACTGCCTAAGGCTTCGTATTTGAACACATTTCATCAGTTGGAAGAAAAAAATCAGCCTGGAGGCATTTATTATCATTATTATAATTTTTTTTTAAATAATATCTCTTGAACCCACATCCACTAGATCACATTGACGGTCAGAGGCAGCTCTCAGCATACAGTACACTGGATTTGTTGACTTTGGCCAAATCAGATAGTCAGAGGTTTATTTTACAAAGTGCAAGTCAAGGAAACTGTAGCTTCTCTCAAGGCAAACAAACACTGCATTAGAAATTCAACAGCCTGGCTATGAAGGAGAGCTAGTGAGCACAGCTGCTGTGTTTATCTCCATTTGTTAATGGGTAATTAACAGTGCATGTTTTCACTAATGTTTAAAGAAAGTGGGTGACAGTGTGACTCATTACAAAATTCAAACTACATGCAAAGATGACAAAGCCGATTCATCAAGCCGTACC
Organism: Noturus placidus; assembly: GCA_022414735.1. NCBI lineage: Eukaryota > Metazoa > Chordata > Actinopteri > Siluriformes > Ictaluridae > Noturus > Noturus placidus. The sequence goes on from JAFFST010046854.1 coordinate 18,156, forward strand.
CAAATACTAGTTCTAGTAATAGTGTTATTCTAATTAATAGTGATAAATTTGTATTTATTACATTTTTTCAGTTACTATAAACGTTTATCCAGGTGTAGTTGTTCACGGATTCTATGGTAAGAGCGGCTCTCTTGCAAATATGTGGTCTGAACTTACAACCTTCCTCACAGTACTATAGAAGCCTCAAGCTTTTTTTTGTATAAATCTGTTCTTAAAAGGAAATTTCCCCTATGAAGCATTTAGAAGGAAACAAAAGTTTATAGAGATAAACAAGGTTTATTACCTGGTTTTGATGTTCCAGAGTCTCTAATGCAGCAGAGGATCCAGTGTCTTTTTCATTTCAAGACCAGAATGTAAGCAATCGCTTTTTTTGTTGCTTAATGAGTTTTTCCATTGATACAGTAGTTAATACATCTCAGAAACGATGGTGCCGAATCTCTGCCACAGTTAAATATCATCACAGTGAAAAAAATGTGAAATGCGATAAAATAAAAAATGAAATGTTGTATGGTCTCTTTATTGAAAATAGTAAATAGTTTTTTTTATTCATTGAGTTTATAAAAATGTATAGACCTTTATAGAACTTTTAACCCCCCCAGCCCAATGGAAAAACCAGAGACCTTCTGACCAATCATATTTGGGAACTCAACACTGCTGTGGTATAAACTATGTGCAAGTACTGTATTATTCAAGGCAATATAGAATGAGATCAGTGATTTAACTTAAATAGCTCACTGTGTATGTGTGCATGGTGCATTACTTTGCATTTTCTTCTGCGTTTCCATTAACGTTGCAGTTGTGCCAGAATGTAATGGGGCAGTTGTGGCTCAGTCAGTAGAGCGGATTGTCCACTAATCGTAGGGTTGGCGGTTCGAATCCTGGCCCACGTGACTCCACATGTCAAAGTGTCCTTGGGCAAGGCACTGAACCCCAAGTTGCTCCAGATGGCACGTTAGCACCTTGCATGTCAGCTCTGCTGCCATTGGTGTGTGTGTGTGTGTGTGTGTGTGTGAATGGATGAATGAGACACAGTGTAAAGCGCTTTGGATAAAAGCGCTATATAAGTGCACATTTACTATTTAATAAAATTAAATATAAAACCACTGTCTTGTAGGGAACTCGGGGGCGTATTTTAGGTAACCGGTCTGTCATGAAGCATAAACCGAATAATGAAAAGCGTCGTCTCTGAGGAGCTGAATCATCCTTCTGTGAAACTATGTAACCTTAAACGGCGTCCCCAAATCAGTAGAGGATTGTGATAAGACTATAATAAAATTTGGAGAAATGCAATGTGATGTACTTGACATTTAGTTTTAAAGCACTCGAGGCAGCACTATAAACAGTGCTGTGAAAAAGTACTTCAGTTTGTGTGTCTCATACTAAATAGTTTTAGAGCTTCAAATGAAATACAAAATAAAACAAAGGCAACCTGAAAAAACACACAATACAGTTTTTATTTATATTTTTTTTTTACTGAAGCAAAAAAGTTATCCAACATCAATCATCCATGTGAAAAACTAATTGTCCTATTAAAATCTGGTTGTGCCACCTTTAGCAGCAATTACTATTTATATAATAGTAATAACTGTAACCAAACACTTCTGATAACTGGAGATCAGTCTTTCACTTACTTCTAGGACTAGGATTTACTTGTATCATTGTCTTGCTGCATAATCTAGTAACCTTTGAGTTTCAATTTACAGACTGAAGACTGAACATTCTCCTTTAGGATTTTCTTGTAGAGAGCAGAATTCATGTTTCCCTGAATTATCGCAAGTTGCCCAGGCCCTAAAGCAGAAAAGCATCCCCACACCATCACACTTCCACCACCATTCTTGACTGTACGTATGATGTTCTTTTTGTGGAATTCTGTGTTTGGTTTACGCCAGATGTTACGGGACCACAGTTTTCTAAACAGTTCCACTTTCGACTCCTCAATCCACAGAACATTCTCCCAAAAGGTTTGAGGATCATCAAGGTGTGTTTTGGCAAAATTCAGAGGAGTCTTAATGTTCTTCTGGGTTAGCAGTGGTTTTCACCTCGACACTCTTCCATGGAAGCCATTTTTGCCCAGCGTCTTTCTGATAATGTCACGAACAGTGACCTTTATTGATGCAAGACAGGCCTGTAGTTCCTTTGATGTTGTCCTTGGCTCTTTTGTGACTTCCTGGATGAGCATTTGCTGTGATCTTGGAGGAATTTTGGAAGGTCGGTCACTTCTGGGAAGGTTCACTACTGTGACGAGTTTTTCCATTTGAAAATAATGTCTCTCACTGTGGTTCTTTCAAATCCCAGAGGCATTGAAATAGCTTTGTAACCCTTCCAAAGACTGATGTATTTCAATCACTTTCTTCCTCATCATATCATTGGAATTTCTTTCAATTTCAGCATAGTGTGTTACTGAGTAAGACCTTTTAACCAACTTCATATTGTTGAAAAAGTTCTATTTAAGTGTTGATTTGATTGAACAGGGTTTGCAGTAATCAGGTCTGGATGTGTCAAGTCCAGCTGAACCCAATTATGAGTGCAGTTTCATAAATATAGGGAATTAATAACTACGGGGGCAAATACATTTCACACAGGCCCAGTTGGTATTGGATAGCTTTTTTGCTTCAGTAAATAACATTAGCATTTAAAAACTGCATTTTGTGTTTACTCAGGTTGCCTTTGTTTTAACTTAGATTTTATTTAAATTTCGGAAACAATTTAGTTTGAGACATACACAAAAGCAGAAGAAATCAGGATGGGGCAAATACTTTTCAACAGCACTGTGACGGAGTGGACTGCATTCCATATGGACATGAATTTAACATTTTATTTACTTTAAAAGTAAATACCTCAATGAATTTCGGTACAAGAATCTTTTTCCTTTCATATTAGGCAATGTGAAAAGCAGGAAATGAAACTTTTGCTTTCCATCTGGGTTTGATGAAGGACTCTCATTAAAGGCCATGCTTTGTATGTGTCGTGTTTGCTGAATGTGCTTCAGATTCTTTCCCCATACATAAATGGATTTTAAGTGCAATTTTATACAACTTTGTTGCTCAATGCCAAATCAAAATTCTTCATTCGATATTTTGTATATAAAAAAATACCCCATGAACACATTAAAACACATTAAAGCTGCTTCAATGGAGAAAATAGTTCCACCAGTTTGTGCCAGGATCAGCCACCAGATGGCAGCAGAGTTCTAAGTATTTAAATCTAAAACCATGAAACTTCAAAGTGTCCGTAGAGTATGAATGGGTGTGTATGTGATTGTGCCCTGCCATGGATTGGCACCGTGTCCAGGGTGTACCCCACCTTGTGCCCCAGGCTCCCTGGGATAGACTCCAGGTTCCCCGTGACCCTGAAGGAAGCATAAGCGGTATAGAAAATAGATGGATGGACCATGAAAGTTTCCTGTCTAATACATTATAGTTGTAATGTTGTGGTACTTTACCCCACAAATCAATGGTCTTGTTCTTGTCAAACTTTTACTCAGACTTTTACTAATTTCTTGTCAGAAATTTTACTCAGTCAAGTCTCGGTTTCGGCCTACGAAGACTCGAAATGGTTTTCCTACACCACCAAAGACCATAACATCAATTTTATACCAAAACAAATTCCTACAGGAAGGACTATGTATTCTAGCACCACGTCGCTTGTGCCTTCATCAGCGGATATTCGTGGACGTCCACTTAACGGTCGATCGGCAACACTTCCAGTCTCTTTGAATTTGTTAATAAGTTTGGCAACAGTGTCATGTGTGTGATGTGCTCGCCATGTTTCCTATTAAACTCCATCGCAACTTTGCGACAGCTTCCCGATCCAGCCATGAGGACGATTTCAATACGTTCTTCTGTTGTCAAACACGTTCTGAAAAAATATATACAATATAAACTAGGATGATTTTTTTTTTTTTTTGCTAAAACGTGTTAATTTCCCCTCTATGTATGGAGACGTTTGGGACACCTCATAGTCTTGAACATGTTTTATTTACCTCCTGTATACTTAAATCAAAGGAAATGTTTTGCTTTGTAACTCTTTACATGTGCTGCGGCATTTCTTAAAAAAACCCCAACTAATCTTTCGTGTAATTAGCAAACCCTGTGTCATTTCATTTACCTTGGTGTTGGTCTCGTCTTGGTCTCACCCCCGTCATACTCTGTCATGACTGGGACTCCATTGGCTTTAGTTATGGTCTTGCCTCTGTCTTGGCTAAGATGGTCACGACCCTAACACTATATACAGTTTTTATAGTGTACTATAATACTCATACAGAAATGTGAACGTTACTACTTTTATCCAAAGCAACTTACAACTGCACACTCATGCACCAATGGTAGCAGAGCTGCCATGCAAGGTGCTAGCTTGCCATCGGGGGCAACTTAGGGTTCAGTGTATTACCCAAGGACACTTCAGCATGGGATCACCCGGGCCGGGATTCGAGCCACCAACCCCACGATTAGTGGATTAGTGGACAACCCGCTCTACCGACTGAGCCACAGCCGCCATTACTGATATAATGTACAATATAAAAATTTCAAATATTACATCGGTCCTAAACTAAAAACCACACTATTTGTAATTTTATTGATGAATCATTATCGTACAAACACAAACCCCATTTTGTCCTTACAATAGTGTCAACACAACACAATTTACCATGAGTCAGACCATGAATGGTACTTTCCTGTCAAATATATCACGCAATATATTATGCATATTTCTCGGAAACCAGTGTTCACGATCGTTTTAAGCTCTACAGTACATAAGCAACGCTGACTAATCTTTCCCATCCCGGAAAGTTAGTGTTAAAGAAAGAAAGCACCTTTTGTAATCTGTAGCGCGGCCGGCCGCGTGTTCAGATATGCATTAATGATTAAATAAAGGTTGGGGATACGTGTTGTACCGTATGACATTTACTAAAGCCTGATCGACCAGAGGATCAATCAGGTACAGAGCGCAGAGCCACAATCCTAAAAGCTCAGAGCAAAGAATTCGAGGTTCGCTGATCCCATTTTTCACTTTAATAACTGCACAAGCTGTTAACTTTATTGAATCTCTGCACTTTTCCACGTCACACCACAGAGCATCACTGGTTTTCAATTCTTTGCATGAGAAGCCTTTTTTATTTCTGTGAAACTACAGATATCAGGGTAACTAGCATACTACAGATTGTTTAGTTATCATTTTGTTTCCATCCACCACCCTTGTTTGTGTTTTTTTTTTTTTTTGGACTGAGCAACAATTTAGACTTCTTTTTTTATTTAAATAATGATGTTCTAACTAGGGGGGGCGCACGCTGGCTTAGTGGTTAGCACGTCCGCCTCACACCTCCAGGGTCCGGGGTTCGAGTCCCGCCAGGGCCGTGTGTGTGTGGAGTTTGCATGTTCTCCCCGTGCGTCGGGGGTTTCCTCCGGGTACTCCGGTTTCCTCCCCCAGTCCAAAGACATGCATGTTAGGCTGATTGGCGTGTCTAAAGTGTCCGTAGTGTATGAATGTGTGTGTGAGAGTGTATGTGATTGTGCCCTGCGATGGACTGGCACCCTGTCCAGGGTGTACCCCGCCTTGTGCCCGATGCTCCCTGGGATAGGCTCCAGGTTCCCCGTGACCCTGAAAAGGAGTAAGCGGTTGAAGATGGATGGATGGATGAATGGATGTTCTAACTAATATCTCATATTTATGTAATGTTATAGAGTACACATGTGATTAGAGAGTCTCGGTTGAGATTGCGATGAATTTTCAGTTACTGTCAGTGATGCAAAACCAAAAAGCACGTGTTAATGTAGATCATAACATGTTAAACAGTTTTGGCTTGAGGACATCCCTTTTGCTATGATTACTTTCTTTCTTAGCTAATAATGAAATTCACTGACTTTGCATGTATATTTGGTTATAGTTGTGAGGGGAAAAAAAACAACAATTCAGGGCCAGAAAACATCTAAAAGAGTGTTCGACTCACATGTTACTCCTACTCCGATACTCCGTAACAGATCAGCGCATCCGTAAATTGCTAATAAGTCAAAAGATCTTTTAGATTTACAATCCAAAAATGTATATATTTATAAGACTGTGCTTTTACTTCAAAATGAGCTAATTACAGCATTTAATGTGTAATGAACTATTTATAGTCACCGGAACTATGTACTTCATAATAAAATAATCATGCACACATCTATGTATGTATGTATGCATGTATGTTATTAGTACCTTAATTATGACATTGATTCCTGTCAGGCTGTTATTGAGGATGGAGAAGATCTGATTAATCCAGAATGTCTTCATCACCTGGGTGAGCGTGAGGCCCGGTGTCTGCCCTAAATTAAGACATGCTGTGTCTGAAATCATGTCCTATGGACTATTGACTATGGAGACTATTCAAATGTTACAAATTAGCTAGCAAGCTAAAACAACAAAACTAAAAGTGTTTTGAATTTAATAAACGATTATATCATGCACTTTAATAGGAACACCTATATACCTGATCATTTATATGAGCTGGTCTGATGAATTTCGATTTGTACTGATGTCAAGAGTTCAGGCTGGCGGTGGTCGTATAATGGTGTGAGGAATGATTTCTTGTTTGTTTATCGGGTCCCTTAATACCAACTGAGCATTGTTTGAATGCCACAGCATCTTTTTGTTGGATTGTTGCTGACCACATGCATCCCTTTATGGCAGCAATCTACTCATCTTATAATAACTAGTTTCAGCAGAATAATGCACCATGTCACAAAGCACGAGTCTCAAACTGCTTCCATGAGTATGTCAATGAGGTCAGTTTGCTTTAGTGTGCTCCCCAGTCACCAGCACTGTACGCAATTGAGCATGTTTGTGATGTTGTAGAACAGGAGATGAATGTGCAGATGACAAATCTGCAGCAATTATGTGATGATGTCAACATGGAGTAGAATGTCAAGGGAACGTTTCCAAGTCCCTGTAGAATCCATGACATGATGAATCGAGCGTGGTCTGAGAAAAAGCCAGGTCCTAAACAGTACCGTAGTTAAGTGGCCAGTGAGTTTATACATAAAGAAGAATTTGGTCGTTAGTTTTTTATTAATTCAATCAATTACAATTCGACAAATCAATTAGAATTCATTTTGTAAAACATTATTTAGTAATTATTGTTCTGACATTTTTTCTTTATTTACTTATATTTATTGTTTAATTCCTTGTCTCATATCTGAGATCTTAATGCATAATGAAAAGTGGCATATTATGATGATGATCATTATTATTATTATTATTATTATTATTATTATTATTATTATTATTATTATTAGAGCCACTGGGGGGCAGTGTGTGTTCCCTATAAGTGATGATGGAACATCATCTAAGACCACTCAAAGTATTCTAACCTACTATTTTTATGTTTACTTTTCTAACATTTGTGAGTTGCGTGCTCAGGGTATTACCAAGTTTAATTAGTATGTTAAGGGGCAGAAAGCACTGGCAACTGGAGTGACAGAATGTAGAAGATGAGGTGGGTGTTTTGGCTGAAGTGTGATGTGTTGACAATGACAAGAGTTTATGCCGTTTTCCCTTATGCTCAGCCTTGATAACCGTGCCGGACCCCTTGTTACCATGGAGACCCGACAGCTGAGGGAAGGATGCACAAAAGGACTACTATTATAGATGTACATGACCATAAAGGTGTACTTCGACACACTCATTATACTTGTGAGGACCTTCAACTGACATCATTGTTAATGTATAATCAATGCTATACTACACCTAAACTTAACCCCAACCTTAACCTCAGGAACCACGTTTTTTTTCTTTTCAATAAACGCTCCAGTTTTTGTCAAATATAGAAAACAAACAAAAAAAAATGACCCTTTTTTCTCAGGGGGACCCCACAAGGTCAAAACTGTCAGATATTCCTACTCAAGATCGTATTCCAAACATGCACCAGTTCTTCCTACACACATTCAGACAAACTGTGAATTGTGGAATGAGTGTGTATGATTTCAAGAGGCAGATCAAACACAGCCAACAACAACAATCACTAAAAGAAAAAGAACTGCAGTTAGAGAAACATGTCTGGTCATATTTGCAGTTCTGAGTAACTGAAAGCTGTTGTCTCACAGGACACAAGAGTGATGATGGTGCACATCGAGTGCTTTGTGCAACAAATGCAGAATTCTAAGGAGGATAGTTCACATAAAGTAGTGTATACTAAATTAAACATTGCCAAGAGCTTTAAAAAGGTTCGATAATTCTGATTTCCTTCATACTCACATGCTCCTACTGACCTGTAAATTACCAAGCACATTCATTACATAGCTGATATACATTTAGTCACACCCACACAACTTTATCAATGGAAAAGTACACAGAGATGTGAAAATGATGACTAAACAGAGCAAGTGCTAAATCTTCCAATAATGCAGCTCAGCCACTGCAGCGCATCAGCTGTTAAATACACACACTAACTCTTCCTACTGTGGTATTTCATTGGTCTTACGTGAAGAATTCATCATATTTGTCTTAATTCATGGATTTGCATGGGATTGCTTTCTTTCACGTCGTTAATATGAAATCGCACATTTTCATCCAAGTCATGAGAGTAATTGAAATAAATAAGGAATTTTTATACGTGACCACATAAAACATGACATGGAAGCCAGTCAACGGATGTTCGTGTTCCCCGTACATACAAATCGCAATACACAGGAGCTCTTGTAGGATACAGATGTTTTTATAATCTAAATGGGGCTTCTTGAATACTACATTTCTTATGTAAATGCTCCTGCAAACTATTTATGAATAAATCAGCTCACATCCCGCTTGATAAATGAGGCGTGATGTTTGCAAATCAAAAAGTGCATTTGTATTGTTCCGTCGATTTGATTATGGATTTGAGTTGATGTATATTTAAATGCATTTATTTATCTCAGTGCTTCTTTTCTGGAGAGAGAGAGAGAGAGAGAGAGAGAGAGAGAGAGAGAGACAGAGAGAGAGAGAGAGAGCAAGAGAAACAAAGAGAAAGGAAAGAGAAAGAGAGGAATAGTCAAGCAGAGTGAGAGAGTGAGAGAGAGAGAAGAATAGTCAAGCAGAATGAGAGAGAGCGAGTGTGTGTGTGAGAGAGAGGAATGTTCAAGCAGAGTGAGAGTGTGTGTGAGAGAGAGAAGAAAAGTCAAGCAGAGTGAGAGAGAGAAAGAGCGAGAGAGAGTGAGTGAGTGAGAGAGAGCGTGAGAGAGACAGAGGAATAGTTAAGCAGAGTGAGAGTGAAAGAGAGAGAGAGAGAAATAGTCAAGCAGAGTGAGAGAGTGAGAGAGAGAGAAAGTCAAGCAGAGTGAGAGAGTGAGTGAGAGAGAGGATAGTCAAGCAGAGTGAGAGAGTGAGAGAGAGGAATAGTCAAGCCGAGTGAGAGAGTGGGTGAGCGAGAGAGGGGAAAAGTCAAGCAGAGTGAGAGAGGAGAGAGAGAGGAAATCAAGCAGAGTGAGAGAGAGAGTAATAGTCAAGCAGAGTGAGAGAGTGAGTGAGAGAGAGAGAGGAATATTCAAGCAGAGAGTGAGGGAGTGAGTGAGAGAGAGAGGAATAGTCAAGCAGAGTGAGAGAGTGTGTGTGGAGAGGGGGGAATAGTCAAGCAGAAAGAGAGAGAGAGGAATACTCAAGCAGAGTGAGAGAGTGAGTGAGAGAGAGAGGAGTAGTGAAGCAGAGTGAGAGAGTGTGTGTGAGAGAGAGAGGAATAGTCAAGCAGAGTGAGAGAGTGAGTGAGAGAGAGGAATAGTCAAGCAGTGAGAGAGTGAGTGAGAGAGAGGAGTAGTCAAGCAGAGTGAGAGAGTGAGTGAGAGAGAGAGGAGTAGTCAAGCAGAGTGAGAGAGTGAGAGAGAGAGAGAGGAATAGTCGAGCAGAGTGAGAGAGTGAGAGGAATAGTCAAACAGTGAGAGTGAGAGAGAGAGAGAGAGGAATAGTCAAGCAAAGTGAGAGAGTGGGTGAGCGAGAGAGGGGAAAAGTCAAGCAGAGTGAGAGAGAGAGAGAGGAATAGTCAAGCAGAGTGAGAGAGTGGGTGAGCGAGAGAGGGGAAAAGTCAAGCAGAGTGAGAGAGTGAGTGAGAGAGAGGAACAGTCAAGCAGAGTGAGAGAGTGTGTGTGAGAGAGAGAGGAATAGTCAAGCAGAGTGAGAGAGTGAGAGAGAGAGGAGTAGTCAAGCAGAGTGAGAGTGAGTGAGAGAGAGAGAGGAATAGTCAAGCAGAGTGAGAGAGTGAGTGAGAGAGAGAGGAATAGTCAAGCAGTGAGAGTGAGAGAGTGAGTGAGAGAGAGAGGAGTAGTCAAGCAGAGTGAGAGAGTGAGTGAGAGAGAGAGAGGAATAGTCAAGCAGAGTGAGAGAGTGAGAGGAATAGTCAAACAGTGAGAGTGAGAGAGAGAGAGAGAGAGAGAGAGGAATAGTCAAGCAGAGTGAGAGAGTGGGTGAGCGAGAGAGGGGAAAAGTCAAGCAGAGTGAGAGAGTGAGTGAGAGAGAGAGGAATAGTCAAGCAGAGTGAGAGAGTGTGTGTGTGAGAGAGGGGGGAATAGTCAAGCAGAAAGAGAGAGAGAGGAATAGTCAAGCAGAGTGAGAGAGAGAGGAGTAGTCAAGCAGAGTGAGAGAGTGTGTGTGAGAGAGAGAGGAATAGTCAAGCAGAGTGAGAGAGTGAGTGAGAAAGAGAGGAGTAGTCAGGCAGAGTGAGAGAGTGAGTGAGAGAGAGAGAGGAATAGTCAAGCAGAGTGAGAGAGTGAGAGAGAGAGGAATAGTCAAACAGTGAGAGTGAGAGAGAGAGTGAGAGAGAGAGGAATAGTCAAGCAGAGTGAGAGAGTGAGTGTGGGAGAGAGGAGTAGTCAAGCAGAGTGAGAGAGTGAGTGAGAGAGAGAGAGAGGAATAGTCAAGCAGAGTGAGAGAGTGAGAGAGAGAGGAATAGTCAAGCAGAGTGAGAGAGTGTGTGAGAGAGAGGAATAGTCAAGCAGAGTGAGAGAGTGAGTGAGAGAGAGAAGAGTAGTCAAGCAGAGTGAGAGAGTGAGTGAGAGAGAGAGAGGAATAGTCAAGCAGTGAGAGTGAGAGAGTGAGTGAGAGAGAGGAGTAGTCAAGCAGAGTGAGAGAGTGAGTGAGAGAGAGAGAGGAGTAGTCAAGCAGAGTGAGAGAGTGAGTGAGAGAGAGGAATAGTCAAGCAGAGTGAGAGAGTGGGTGAGCGAGAGGAATAGTCAAGCAGAGTGAGAGAGTGGGTGAGCGAGAGAGGGGAAATGTCAAGCAGAGTGAGAGAGTGAGTGAGAGAGAGGGTGAGCGAAAGAGGGGAAAAGTCAAGCAGAGTGAGAGAGTGAGTGAGAGAGAGAGGAATAGTCAAGCCGAGTGAGAGAGTGGGTGAGCGAGAGAGGGGAAAAGTCAAGGAGAGTGAGAGAGTGAGTGAGAGAGAGGAATAGTCAAGCAGAGTGAGAGAGAGTAATAGTCAAGCAAAGTGAGAGAGTGAGTGAGTGAGAGAGAGGAATAGTCAAGCAGAGTGAGAGAGTGGGTGAGCGAGAGAGGGGAAAAGTCAAGCAGAGTGTGAGAGTGAGAGGAATAGTCAAACAGTGAGAGTGAGAGAGAGAGAGAGAGAGAGAGGAATAGTCAAGCAGAGTGAGAGAGTGGGTGTGAGAGAGAGAGGAATAGTCAAGCAAAGTGAGAGAGAGAGGAATAGTCAAGCAGAGTGAGAGAGTGAGTGAGAGAGAGAGAGGAATAGTCAAGCAGAGTGAGAGAGTGAGTGAGAGAGAGGAATAGTCAAGCAAAGTGAGAGAGAGGAATAGTTAAGCAGAGTGAGAGATTGAAAGAGAGAGGAAGTCAAGCAGAGTGAGAGAGTAAGTGAGAGCGAGGAATAGTCAAGCAGAGTGAGAGAGTGAGAGTGAGTGAGAGAGGGGAAAAGTCAAGCAGAGTGAGAGGGGAGAGAGAGAGGAAGTCAAGCAGAGTGAGAGAGAGAGTAATAGTCAAGTAGAGTGAGAGAGAGAGTGAGTGAGAGAGAGAGGAATATTCAAGCAGAGTGAGAGAGTGAGGGAGTGAGTGAGAGAGAGAGGAATAGTCAAGCAGAGTGAGAGTGTGTGTGAGAGAGAGGGGGGAATAGTCAAGCAGAAAGAGAGAGAGAGGAATAGTCAAGCAGAGTGAGAGAGTGAGTGAGAGAGAGGAGTAGTCAAGTAGAGTGAGAGAGTGTGTGTATGAGAGAGGAATAGTCAAGCAGAGTGAGAGAGTGAGTGAGAGAGAGAGGAGTAGTCAAGCAGAGTGAGAGAGTGAGTGAGAGAGAGAGAGAGTCAAGCAGAGTGAGAGAGTGAGTGAGTGAGAGAGAAATAGTCAAGCAGAGTGAGAGTGTGTGTGAGAGAGGAATAGTCAAGCAGAGTGAGAGAGTGTGTGTGTGTGAGAGAGAGAGGAATAGTCAAGCAGAGTGAGAGAGAGAGTAATAGTCAAGCAGAGTGAGAGAGTGGGTGAGAGAGAGGAATAGTCAAGCAGAGTGAGAGACTGGGTGAGCGAGAGAGGGGAAAAGTCAAGCAGAGTGAGAGAGAGAGAGGAATAGTCAAGCAGAGTGAGAGAGTGGGTGAGAGAGAGGAATAGTCAAGCAGAGTGAGAGAGTGTGAGAGAGAGAGAGTGAGTGAGAGAGAGCGTGAGAGTGAGAGGAATAGTCAAGCAAAGTGTGAGAGAGAGGAATAGTCAAGCAGAGTGAGAGAGTGTTTGTGAGAGAGAGGAATAGTCAAGCAGAGTGAGAGAGTGAGTGAGAGAGAGAGAGAGCGTGAGAGAGAGAGGAATAGTCAAGCAGTGAGAGAGAGAGGAATAGTCAAGCAGAGTGAGAGAGTGTGAGAGAGAGAGTGAGTGAGAGAGAGCGTGAGAGTGAGAGGAATAGTCAAGCAAAGTGTGTGAGAGAGGAATAGTCAAGCAGAGTGAGAGAGTGTGTGTGAGAGAGAGGAATAGTCAAGCAAAGTGAGAGAGTGTGAGAGAGAGTGAGTGAGAGAGAGAGGAATAGTCAAGCAAAGTCAGAGAGAGAGGAATAGTCAAGCAAAGTGAGAGTGAGTGAGAGAGAGAGAGCGTGAGAGAGAGAGGAATAGTCAAGCAAAGTGAGAGAGAGAGGAATAGTCAAGCAGAGTGAGAGAGTGTGTGTGAGAGAGAGGAATAGTCAAGCAAAGTGAGAGAGTGTGAGAGAGAGAGAGTGAGTGAGAGAGAGCGTGAGTGAGAGAGAGCGTGAGAGAGAGAGGAATAGTCAAGCAAAGTGAGAGAGAGAGTGAGTGAGAGAGAAATAGTCAAGCAGAGTGAGAGAGTGTGTGTGTGTGAGAGAGAGAGTAATAGTCAAGCAGAGTGAGAGAGTGTGTGTGTGAGAGAGAGAGGAATAGTCAAGCAGAGTGAGAGAGAGAGTAATAGTCAAGCAGAGTGAGAGAGTGTGTGTGAGAGAGAGGAATAGTCAAGCAAAGTGACAGAGTGTGAGAGAGAGAGAGTGAGTGAGAGAGAGCGTGAGAGAGAGCGTGAGAGAGAGAGGAATAGTCAAGCAAAGTGAGAGAGAGAGGAATAGTCAAGCAGAGTGAGAGAGTGTGTGTGAGAGAGAGGAATAGTCAAGCAAAGTGAGAGAGTGTGAGAGTGAGAGAGTGAGTGAGAGAGAGAGAGTGAGTGAGAGAGAGCGTGAGAGAGAGAGGAATAGTCAAGCAGAGTGAAAAAATCCTAATGGAATTTGTTTGTGCGGTAGGATTGATTTTTAGAATCTTCAGTCTGTACTGTACTGGGTTTTGCTGAGATTTATTGTGATCGTTGTGGTCAAAAATGCCTGATGTTGCTGAGGTTTTTATCAAAATGTCAGGTTTTTGTGCATTTCTTGGGGGGAATACCATTCAATTTGGCAAAACTGCAATTGCGAATCTTTCGCAGTGATGTTTGTTGGTAAATGAAACCTTTTCGCTGTACTCATGTTTGAAGCACGTGACTCAAAGACGGCTTTGGTCGAATACTCTGTATAAACATATTCATCCGGCAACTTCACCGTGACATACTATAATAAGAGTAGTTTGGTGGAGCGCTGTTTAGAACCGAGCATGGGTAGGTTGTGCTGCCACTACTCTCTATGCTGCTGCCCTCTATGCTCATGATGATCCCGTTATGTTTATGATGATCCTGTCGGTTGACCAGTGTTCAACATGAGTTGATATTCTCTGTATAGTATACATTGAGGTGAGTTTGATCAAACTGCAAGACACAGTCAAAAAAATTATAATAATAAAAAAAAACCCATACTAATTTACAGTGGAAAAGTGCAGCTATAGGATTCTTAAAACAATCACATTGAATTCCCATATAGACTTGAACAAGAACCCAAATGGACCCCATTAAAAATCCTATAGAAGTGGTCGTACAGGATATGCATGTCTTATCCTATAAGACACTTATTTATTTATTTTACATTTACTCATTTAGCAGACTTACAAATGAGACACACTCACACACCAATGGTAGCAGAGCTGCATGCAAGGTGCTAGCTTGCCATCGGGGGCAACTTAGGGTTCAGTGTCTTGCCCAAGGACACTTCGGCATGGGATCACCCGGGCCGGGATTCGAACCACCAACCCTACGATTAGTGGACAACCCGCTCTACCGACTGAGCCACAGCCGCCCACATTTAAGGAGTCCATGGGTATAACCAGAGTGCACCTTTACTTTTCATCTTTTGAAGTCTTAGAACATTTTGTCCAATTAGTACAACTACATTTGATTGATTAAGCTGACTTGGCGGTTATTGTTTTCAATAAACATGATATAAAATACATTACATTTACCATGAAGTTGGTTTCCATTTTACCTCAAAGCACAAATACAGTGGGGATGATCTTAAACTCTGGTCTGACTTAAAGTACAGGAAACTGAAATAACTCTGGGTGGGGTGGGGATAAAAAGTTGACTGCACAAATCACCAGGTCTAATCACAGCATTTTACACTTGTTAGCTACAACACAAAAGAGCAAGCATTTATTGATATGCAAGGGGTTCAGCCTTTTCAACCTCACACCAACATTTAGTGTCACCGAGGGCTCGGAACACACACATTACTGTATGAATGTGAACAGTCTGTGAGCAGTTTAAGCAGTCAGTCCTGACAGTGTGGCTTTTAAGGAAAAATCCAGCTCCATTTGCACAATTCGTCATTAGAGTTCCTGTCGGAATTAATGTCAGGTTATTCCACTGAGAAACTTACGAACGCTGTGAAATGTGACAAAGCAGCAGGCCACCATTTCAGTGTAGCGGAAGCAGGCGTGATGACTAGAACAGGCGTGTTGAGTACAGAGTGCTTGGTTGTATAATTCATAAATCTTTGGTCTCTTGTGTCAGTAAATTACACTCTGCTAGGTCAATTTATGTTGAGTATATTTATAAAGCTCTGAATCACAAAGCCTGAGCTTTCGAGCTCCGATGGAGGCCACGGAAAACAATAAGGAACCTTGGAAGAGACAGCTCAAGGAGGCTACCCTGGAAACAAGTGACGATCAAATTCGATTCGGTCAAATCTTGTGCAAATTAGTTTTAAGGCAGTAAAAGGGCAAATGCAAATGACTTCAGTAAATCTCTCTGACCAATCAAAGTGTCTGACATCCATCAAATTACTCCATCCTGTCCTTTCTTTTGCTTCCTATGGAGATTCCTGTTTGCATTTGGTTCCTATGAACTTTCAACATATAGAATGTTATAACAGCCACTTCTGATACGCATAAAGCACAGTGTTAACCAAACTCCATTGGAGTTACATAAAATAGATGGCGTACATTTTTTGTTAAGTCAGATAGATACTTTTGAAGCAGGAACGCATGATTGGAAGGTGTGAACAAATCAAAGACTCATTAGTTAGTCCACTGCACAATTAAAAGCTCCAGTGGGATGCCCAGCCTCATGCTGATTGCTTGGAAACGGACTAGGACAAAAAGTAGTAGCTAATGTAATCAGATATTATACAGCAACTTAGTTAGCTAGTTGATACATAAACTACTGTGGTCCTGTGGTGTTCTCTCCTCACATCAGGAAAGCCAGAACAGCCTTGAACCAAACTGTATATTCATAATTGGAAAATTCGTATGCCTTCCATCAACACAGAGTCATTACAACCTCCAATTCATTCAACTGTCAGCCGGACCACACGTCGAACAATGTTTGGAATCAGACGCATGTGCTATAGTTGCAGAATCGACGTGAGACACACCACCATTAGGTGTGATGTGTTTAAAAGCATACCATTAGGGATATTGAAAAAACTAGTCCACCGAGATGTTTCCCTCACACCACCAGAGGTTGGGGGTTCGAATCCCGTCTCTGCCCTGTGTGCATGGAGTTTGCATGTTTACCCGGTCTGTTTGGGGTTCCCTACGGGTACTCCGGTTTCCTCCCCCGGTCAATATAGGCTGATCGCCATTTCCAAATTATCTGTAGTGTGTAAATGGGTGTGTTATTGTGCGCTTCAATGGGTTGGCACTCCATCCAGGGTGTACCCCGCCTTGTTCCTGGGAAAGACCCCAGGCTCCCTGTGACCCTGTGTAGGATAAGCGGTACTGAAAATAGAATGGCACCCCATTTTATAATCATTGTTTATTCAGAAAATAAATTCAATTTAAAGCACCAGTAATAAGTCTATCCTTTTATTAAATACTGTAGCTACTTACTATGATTTCTTATCAGAAGATCAAAAAAGTGCATGGTTCAGAAGAGAAAAACGGCTAGCAGTACTGACAGGGTCAAGCTCTGCTTCTACATGCAAGCAGTATTACGTAACACGAGAAGGCACCGAAACATTAAACATACTTTATGGATCATTTCGCTCATGTGCCTCAGTGAGAGGGTTTAAATGAACCCTAATGTGAAAACACGGAGGGTGAAGAGGGTGTCAAGAGATAGCACATGAGCTTGCTGAAAGGGAAAACCATCACGCGTTGAATGTTGATAAGGCAAATGGATCACTTCGGTTTCAAAGGACTTTTGTTGAAAAATCGAATTACTTCAGTTTTATCACACAGTGGTGTCAGACATTTCCTTCTGTAGTTCTACACTGATGAGATGAAGCTAATGTCACTATTTTGAAAAATAACAGGAAGGAAGCTGCAACATTAAATTAAGGGGGAAAAAAAGGTGATCCTAATTGTTTACATGGATACCCCAATGATGTTACAGTACTGAGCTACACAGTGAAATTGTGTTAATGTCTTTTATAGATTATGGTAAGTCATACTGTAAGATATTTGAGAAATTATAGAATGTTTACAAAAAAAAAAGGGTCAGACAGACTTTCAAGTAGTTTCAGTGCAAAGCTAAAGAAGCAAACCTGGTGTGAAAAACACACCTTGGCTAATCAGCTACATTTGGGGTAAGTGAGAACTAGTGCAATTTTTTACTGTGTGCAAGCTCACAGTATTAATAAGGCTAATACCATGACCCTAATTGGACTGAGGCAAATCCACTGTGTGCGCATTTTAGCATGTGATAAGAGTGATGGAAAGGAAGAGCAGCGGGTTTGCCAATATCGAATTACAATGTTTTTTGTTTGTTTGTTTTATCTTGGCTTCATCCTAAGTGGAGATGTTGGGGTGTGACCAATGTCAGGCAGTACTGACTCTCTCTCACACACACACACACACACACACACACAAGCATGCCACATGCACATGAATTGTGGATTATGAACTTGAATTAATGGCCAATGATTTCCAATATGGCCGTATAAAAGGGCAAGCAGAGAAGCACACTCGGCTCAATGAGCGGAACTGGTCAGCTCTTGAAGCAGCACCAAAAGCACGAAATGTCAAACCAGCCATGAGCTGAAGAGGTGAGGAGAAAGCCTATTAGAGACTGATCTGCAGCAAAAATACTACAACCTCAATTCCTAAAACGTTGGGTCGCTGTGTAAAATATAAATAACAGTAAATCAAAACAGAATGCAATACTTTGCAAAAATCATGAAGCCATATGTTATTCACAACGGAACATCGAAAACATATCAAATGTTTAAACTGAGGAAACGTACCATTTGAAGAAAAAAAACACACAAGGTACTTTAAAATTTCACGGCCACAACACGTCTCAAGAAATTTGGGACGGGGCAACAAAAGGCTGGAAAAGTAAGTGTTACTAAAAAGAAACAGCTGGAGGTTAATTGGGAACAGGTCAGAAACATGATTAGGTATAAAAAGAGAATCTTAGAGAGTCTTCAGAAGTAAAGATGGGATGGAATCGGGATGGAAGCATATATTGCGCTAAAACCTGTATATACCTTTCAGGATTGATGGTGCCTTTCCAGATGTGCAAGCTCTCCATTCCACAGGACAAAATGCCGGATTGTCCCTCTCCTTTTTAGTGTTCTTTAGTTTAGAGGATGTGGCATGTGTGGTTTCCAAAAAGAATTTAAAATTTTGATTCCACTTTGCCTCAGTCCATTTTTAATGAGCTTTGGCCCAGAGAAGACGGCAGTGTTTCTGGATCATGTTCACATATGACTTCTACTTTGCATGATAGAACTTTATCCAGTATTTGTGGATTGCATGATGAACTGTGTTCATAGACAGTGAGTTCTGGTGGTGTTTCTGAGCCCATGCAGTGATTTCCATTACAGAATAAAGCCTGTTTATAATGCAGCGCTGCCTGAGGGCCTGAAGGTCACGGGCATGCGGTACTGATTTTCACCCTTGTCCATTGTGCACAGATTTATATCCAGATTCTCTGAATGTTTTGAGGATGATATGTACTGGAGATGATGATGTTCATAGTCTTCACAATTTTAAATTGAAATTGTAGACGAAATTGTAGACGCAGTTTTTCAAAAGTTTTTCCAGCCTTTTGTTGTCCCGGTCCCAACTTTTTTGAGACCTGTTTCAGCCATCAAATTCAAAATAATAATAATAATAATAATTTATCAATTTGTATAGCGCTTTTTACAATGGTACATTGTCTCAAAGCAGCTTTACAGAAATATCATTTTTACATTTACAAGCGACTTACTAATGAGAGCACACTCACACACCAATGGTAGCAGAGCTGCCATGCAAGGTGCTAGCTTGCCATTGGGGGCAACTTAGGGTTCAGTGTCTTGCCCAAGGACACTTCGGCATGGGATCACCCGGGCCGGGATTCGAACCGCCAACCCCACGGTTAGTGGATTAGTGGACAACCCGCTCTACCGACTGAGCCACAGCCGCCCCAAAATAACTTTATTTTATTAAAATGGTACGTTTCCTCAGTTTAAACATCTGATATGTTTTCTATGTTCTATTATGAATAACATATGGGTTTATGAGATTTGCAAATCATTGCATTCTGTTTTTATTTATTCACATTTTACACAGCATCCCAACTTTTTGGGAATTTTTGGGGTTGTAATAAGACTGACATCAGGAACTGCAAAAGACCATTAGACAGGCTAAAGATGATGACCTGGCTGAAGCAGAACATCCTTTCACTGCCCCTTGTCAAGTTCACCTGATCATTTTAATGAATGGAATCCCGTTATCTCATTTTAGTCCTGAGAGCATGGATGGCTAGAAGGAAAGACTGTTCCAGCATTTTCTGAGTAAGTTAGAGAGAAAATTACAGTACCTATTCAAAAAATGGGCTGGTTTAATAGGCTAATGATTCTTGAAGGTCAAATAAGGAGCTATTTTGTAAAAAATAAGCAGCTTAGGTCTACATTTGAAAGTTCCTGGCAATTAGTAGGAAGTGAAGTACATAATGAAAAACTATTTATTAGAAGTACTCATGCACTTGCTCATTCATGCAATTATCCAATCAACCATTCAGACATCATGTGACAGCAATGCTATGCATAAAATCATGCAGATCAAGAACTTTCACTTAATATTCCCTTCAAACATGGTAAAAATGTGATCTCAGTAACTCGGATCATGGCATGTTTGTTGGTGCCAGACAGGCTAATTTGAGTATTTCACAAACTGGTATTTTCACACACGACAATAAAGTTTACACAGAATGGTGATAAAAACAAAAAACATCCAGTGGTTAGAATGGTTTTATCTCGCAGGCAAGCTGTGGTAACTTAAATAACCACTATTTACAAAGGCCTCTCAGAATCCACTACACTTCCGATTGTGTAACCCATCCTTCTCAAGGCTCAACATTTTGGCACCAATATTTGAGGTATAATAACTTAAAACAACAACAACAAAAAACAATCAAAAAAAAAAAAAAAAAAAACCCCTAAAATTTGGTATCACCAGGCATAGCCAGATGGTTAAGGTTGTGTCCTAGGGACAAGTGTCTTAGTTTATATTCAACGAATTCCATAGAGCCACTGACTCCACAGATTTAACTTTTAACCATATTATTACTACTATTAGGGCGCATGGTGGCTTAGTGGTTAGCATGTCCGCCTCACACCTCCAAGGTCCGGGGTTCGAGTCCTGCCAGTGCCAGGTGTGTGCGGAGTATGCATGTTCTCCCCGTGTGTCCGGGGTTTCCTCCGGGTACTCCGGTTTCCTCTCCCAGTCCAAAGACATGCATGTTAGGCTGATTGGCGTGTCTAAAGTGTCCGTAGTGTATGAATGATGTGTGTATGAATGTGTGTATGAATGTGTGTGTGTGTGAGTGTGTGTGTGAGTGTGTATGTGATTGTGCCCTGCGATGGACTGGCACCCTGTCCAGGGTGTACCCCGCCTTGTGCCCGATGCTCCCTGAGATAGGCTCCAGGTTCCCCGTGACCCTGAAAAGGAGTAAGTGGTTGAAGATGGGTGGATTATTACTATTATTATTAGATCAATATTGCACTGAAAAGCTGAGGTTTCACATTTTATTGGACATATTTTCCAGTCCATTGAAGTATTTAATTTGGTCATTACCAACTCCTATCTGCTTGCTAAGTCTCCACCACGGCAAGGGTGAAAGCGAACACATGCTGTGTACAACACACAAAACCCCTACATCTTTTAGAATGTCATACTGTAGACCGGCTAAACAGACTAGGAAGGAGAATGCTACCTGCCCTATCCTGTACACCCAAGACATCTGCTACAGTATTTGCTAACATAACATTCTGGGCTCTTCGTCATGGATGACCATACCATCATTGGCATTTCAACAATTGAATGTGATCGTGTTATATTCACCGACACGACACTGCTTTTATTTATTAAGCATTTATTAGCTGTAGATTACTCCTGGCGGAACGTAACCTCCTCTCTAAACAAACATCAGGACACTTGGACAATATGTACAGAATAAGAGTTGCACATCTGTTCATGAATATGGCACCAGCGTGCTCTCATTTTTTAACACTCCTTCCCCACTCTGTGTGTGGCCGGACATGGTGAGAGCAGCCAAAAATATGATCATCACTCACTGAGTTCACATTATAGCTGCCTGTGTTTAACTCTCCTGGCTGAGATGTGTGTCCAAGCCCTTTTAAACACAGTAACAAAGGCAAAATGATGTCAGAGAATTTTTCAGCAATGCACTTGTCAAAAGACATGATGAAAATGGCATTGCATCATGCGCAGAGTGTTCTCAGGCTAGGAAGAGGGGATTATGGCTCTTTATACAGTTATAAAGGATTTGTCGGGGATTTGGTGAATTTATAAATACCATAGCAAATACAACAAGAAAAAAAGTTAAGGTATAAGGGTGAGCTTGGATAAAGTGCAAACCTGAGAAAGGTGGACTTGAAGTATGTATTGGGTCTTTATTGGAGTTTATTCTTAAATCATGGGTTCAGGTCCTTAGACCAGTTCAAAACCCAGAAAGAATGGATAATCCATCCATCCATCCATCCATCCATCCATCTTCTTTAGCACTTATCTTACACGGGGTCATAGGGAGCCTGGAGCTTATCCCATGCGACTCGGGGCAGAAGGCAGGGGATACCTTGGATTGGGTGCCAGACCACATTACGGACAATTTGGGAATGCCAATCATTCTACAATGCATGTCTTTGGACTGGGTGGGTGGGTGGGGGGTTGGGCCGAGTACCCCCGAAGCACGGGGAGAAAATGCAAACTCCACGCATCAAATCGAATTTCTACCTGGGTCATTTTATATAAAAGTAATGTATAGAATATTCTTTCCAGACACACATGTGCAGTCTGTACTGTACAATTACTGATACGTTGGATTCAGATGGGGACTAAGACCACCAAATATAAGGCTTGTATAATTGTGTAAACAGACATTTTCCATCTAAACTCGTGCAAAGTATGTTCCATCCATCTATTTCCTATATCGCTTATCCTATACTGGGATAGGTTCTGGATTAAACAGGATAAAGCTAAATGAATGAGTAATGGTTAATGATTGTTGATAAGTGGGCTTAGTGGTTTGCGTCACATCTCCAGGTTTGGGGTTTCGAATGCACGTTCTCTTCATGCTTCGGTTATTTCCTCGGGGTACTCCGGTTTCCACCCCCAATCCAGAGACATGCGTTGTAGGCTGATTGGCATCTCTGAATTTTCTGTAGTGTGTGAATGGGTGTGTGTGTGTGTGTGTGTGTGTGCGATTGTGCCCTGCGATGTGTTGGCACCCCGTCCACAGTGCCCAGTACCCCGAGTCCCCTGGGATAGGATCCAGGTGCCCCATAACCCAGTTTAGGATTCATTGTGTGTGAGACAGGAATACACTCTGGATTGCAGCATTAACCATTGTTAACTCTAGATTACAGTACAGCTCATGCATCGATTGTTTTATTTGTAATGTGTGTTACATTATGTTGATCTACATTAGCCCCCCCCCAAAAAATCTGGCTATTGAGAGTGAACCAAGTTATTTTATTATGAATTAGAACTTTCTTTATTACTTTTCTTGAGTTAAATTTCTCAAAAAATAAACCCTAATACAGTATAATTCACCTGCATATTTATTTTAAATACTAACATTCAAGCAGCCGTGTCATTCGGGCATGCATTTTTTCTAAAACCAGATAAATGTGTGAGTGCTTCCTTATTAGGACAATGTTTGTCTTGTAGACATGATCAAGTATATTTGCTGATTTTTTTCAAGAATGTTTCATCTTGAGTAACATCAGTTGTCCCTCCCACAGAGCTTGTATCACAATTATGCGTTCACGCTTGTACAGTCTCTTGAAGTAACATGGCGATCATAGACTAAACTAGTGAGTGTATCCTACTGTGATAATTGGGTAATTGGTTACAAGTCGGGTTTTAACAACATGAATTCTGCCCTCTTGCAACATTGGGTTTAGTTCAGTTTGAGTGGTATGCCTGCTGAGATTCATGGGCAGAACCTATCAATCAAGGCAGCTCATTATAATACTAGACCACACCCACCAGTCAGCACATTGTTGTATTTTTCCTGTGATTCATTGGGTGTCATTTTTGTATCAGACAAGCATGTTTAATATTTTATCCAATACTCCATGGGACTTTAAGTGTCATTCACTGGTTTGCTTCTGGGGAATTGTGACAGTGAGGGAAGGTTAACACACACACACTACATCTATCTACATCATTACGCTCCAGGCGCTAACACTGCCCTAAAGCCGAGGAGGAGGTGCAGTATATATATTTACACTGGTCAAGCTATTTTGTCAGCGATGCCACAGATGGCCGCCAAACTCTCCTTGCATGTCGGGTCCAATCGGAAAGGCAGAAGGTGAAGCGAAGCACCTGCTCTTCTATTTTAGAATGCAGCGGACTAATCCTCCTCCACATTCCCCAAGGGAGTTTGAGTGTCCATCTATTTGTCATGTCACATGAAGATGAGTGGTGCTCCAGGGGATAGCCAGTAACCAGCCTGTTGGTAAGGATGTGGAGTTCCTCAGGCAGGCAGAGGAAGATGATTCACACGTGGCTTCTCATGAAGCAAATTAATTTGGGTTTATTTACTAAAGTCTCTGTGTTGTGATGAGGGAGGAATCAGCCTGAGTGCAAAATCACGTCTAATCCACACACAAGATGCAATGATTTGTAAATACTAAAGTGTAGCACTGATTCACGAGTGAGCAAATATGTAGGATGTTTTCTGCATGCGTGTCATCCGCAAGAGGCTTTATAAAATGAAGTGTGGCCTCTATGCCTGTCAGTTGCACTAAAAGGGTGTGGTTTTTATGCCTGTCAGTTGAAGTAAAGGAGGTGTGACCTTCATCCCTGTCAGTCACAGTAAAGGAGGCATGGCCTCTATGCTTGTCAGTTACAGTAAAGGAGGTGTATGGCCTTCATGCCTTTCAGTCACAGCAGAGGAGTTGTTGCCTTAAAGCCTATTAGTTGCAGTAAAGGAGTAATGTCCATGCCTGTCAGTCACAGTAAAGGGGGTGTGGCCTCTATGCCTGTCAGTCACAGTAAAGGAGGTATATGGTCTTCATGCATTTCAGTCACAGCCGAGGAGTTGTGGCCTTAAAGCTTATTAGTTGCAGTAAAGGAGTAATGTCCTTCATGCCTGTCAATCACAGTAAAGGGGGTGTGGCCTTTATTTCTGTCAGTCACAGTAAAGGTGGCCTGGCCTTCAAGTCTATCAGTTGCAGTAAAGAAGGTATGACCTTCAAGCCTGTTATTTGCAGTTAAGGAGGTATGGCCTTTATGCCTTGTAGTTACAGTTAAGGAGGTATGGCCTTTATGCCTGTTAGTTACAGTAAAGAAGGTATGACCTTCAAGCCTGTTAGTTGCAGTAAAGAAGGTATGACCTTCAAGCCTGTTATTTGTAGTTAAGGAGGTATGGCCTTCAAGCCTGTTATTTGCAGTTAAGGAGGTATGGCCTTCATGCCTGTTAGTAGCAGTTAAGGAGGTATGGCCTTCATGCCTGTTAGTTGCAGTAAAGAAGGTATGACCTTCAAGCCTGTTATTTGCAGTTAAGGAGGTATGGCCTTTATGCCTGTTAGTTACAGTTAAGGAGGTATGGCCTTCATGCCTGTTAGTTGCAGTAAAGGAGGTATGGCCTTCAAGCCTGTTATTTGCAGTTAAGGAGGTATGGCCTTTATGCCTGTTAGTTACAGTTAAGGAGGTATGGCCTTCATGCCTGTTAGTTGCAGTAAAAAAGGTATGACCTTCAAGCCTGTTATTTGCAGTTAAGGAGGTATGGCCTTCATGCCTGTTAGTTGCAGTAAAGGAGGTATGGCCTTCAAGCCTGTTATTTGCAGTTAAGGAGGTATGGCCTTTATGCCTGTTAGTTGCAGTTAAGGAGGTATGGCCTTCATGCCTGTTAGTTTCCATAAAGAAGGTGTGTCCTCTCAGTTGTTTCTAAACTGTTTGCACAATGCTACATCACATTACCTTGTATCTGAAAATTTCTATATCTTAACTTATCATTGATTATTACATGCTGCAATGCATCTAGGATGGAGAGATACACACCTCTATAACTGTAATTGCTGTAAATTCTTGGTAATGGCATGTACATTACCTGGCTGATAGTAAGCACATCCCAACTTATAGACTTGACATTTTGTGTTTATTATGATCAAAGCCATCTAATATCTTGCCTTGTTCTAAACTGTCAGTATCTCTGAAGCATGACGCCAGAAGAAATCACTTAGCACACAATTTCTACAACAAATAATCAATGATCTATTTTCATCATAAAGTCCTCTTAGAGCATTAATTTACACCTTGGCAAACTCTGACTGAACTTAATGATCTGTTCTCAGCAGTGCATAGTGTAAATATGGTCATTAGGGGAGCTCAGGCGGTATACATGGTGCATCAGCCGTAATGGGACACCGCATTAGAGACTCGCGCTGTAAACAGAGATGACTGTGGCTTTTTGGCGTGTTGATTAAAATAAAACCTCATGAGGACAGAATAATGGGATGAGGTCTGCAATGTTTGGCTGCATAAACAGATATTCTCCAGTTGTTAACAGGTTGGGTCCATTAATGCCAATTACGGTCCGTGGGCTGTCTTTGTATGTGTTGGTGTTTTGACAATTATAGATAGCACAGTCTAATTTTCATGATCAATCCCATACGCTATGTCCTGTCTCCTGTCCCATGTGGCATTTAAGAAATGAGATTGATAATTATGCTTATTGCCAAACATTTAGTCCGGTGAATACTATTGTTGCAATAAATGCACTTCATCGCTCGCTGTTCTGCATAATGACATAATTGCTGAACTTACTGTTACTGACCAGAATGAGTTGATTCATTGACCAGAATGATTCGTAGAGCAAACATGGGGTTGCAGTGACGGCTTGGCGGTTAAGACTCTGGGTTACTGATCAGAAGGTCGGGGGTTCAAGTCCCAGTACTGCCAAGCTGCCACTGTTGGGCCCTTGAGCAAGGTCCTTAACTCTCTCTGCTCCAGGGGCATTGTATCATGGTTGATACCCTGACATGCTGGGGTATGCAAAGGAAACAATTACACTGTGCATATGTACAAGTGAACATATGTACATGTGTAACTATAGTGCATTACTTCTGTGATGAGCTAAGAGAAATAAAATAAATAAATCAGTATACAGTAATCCTTTCCAGATATGAGTCAACAGCTAGACAGAAGGCAGAGGAAGCCTGGAGTCTCCCTGAAGATTACATCTGAACAGCATCCAAATGAATATTGATGATGTACTCTTAACCTCCTTCTGCCACTCTCTCGTCACCCAGCGGAAGCTAATCTGGCATTAAGGGAGTGCAAGGAAGCTGGAAGGAATTAACATTACTGGCAGGCAATGCAGCAGGGTTCTCTGAAAGGAAAGTGGTCTTGTTTTTGGAGAAAATGTAAAGACATTTGGTCTAGGGTCTAGGGGAATTTCAAAGATGTTTGATTTATAGGCCAGAGGAAGTCCGGTTTAGAGGTATTTAAAGGATATTTGGTTTGATGAAACTTAATGTATGTTTGCTAAAAAGGAAGTAAAATGGGGGTTGGGTTACAAAGTGTTACAAAATGGTTTTGAGGAACTGAATTAATGGATTGGGTTTTTTTTTGAGTAAATAAAGGGTGGTTTGTTTTGGAGAAAATAAAATGAAAGGGTTAAAGGGTATCTGGTTTGGAGGAAGTTGAGGAGGTTTGGTTTGAGGAAATAAAGGAGATTTGGCTTTGGATGAAATAATATGCCATAAAAAGTCAAATAATACTTGCTGGGTGGAAGCCAAAAACATTTAGCAGAAAATTAAAAAATGAAATGGTCTTGGCAGAAGTAAAATGATGTTTGGCTTGTAGGAATATACATGAATATTTGGCTTGGAAGAAGTGAAAGCATTATTTGGAGGATGTTTGGAAGGTGTTAAAAGGATATTTGATAAAGAGGAAGTTAAAATGTGTTTGAAGTGGAGGAAATCAAAGGGTATTTAGTAGGGAGGGTGTTCAAATGTTTGCTTTGGAGGAAATTAAAGGGTGTTTGGTATAGAGGAATTTAAAGGGTACTTGGTTTAGAGGATATAAAAGGTGTTCGGTGTAGAGGAAGTTAAAGGGTGTTTGGTATAGAGGAATTTAAAGGGTACTTGGTTTAGAGGACATAAAAGGTGTTTGGTGTGGAGGAATTTAAAGGGTACTTGGTTTAGAGGACATAAAAGGTGTTTGGTGTGGAGGAAGTTAAAGGGTGTTTGGTATAGAGGAATTTAAAGGGTACTTGGTTTAGAGGACATAAAAGGTGTTTGGTGTGGACGAAGTTAAAGGGTGTTTGGTATAGAGGAATTTAAAGTTCTAGGTTTTTGGAGGACATTAAAAGATGTTAGATCTTGCAGGCAATTAAAATGTACTTGGAAGTTTTTTGGAAGAACTTTTTATTTCAAGGATTATTAATGTGAAACAGACATGTACAAACTACATAATAGACACTCAAATTAGAGTGTGAATTATTAACAGTATAATAAAGGGAATCTTAATGAACACATTTCAAGATATACCAATACTTTCACTTAACCTTACTGTATTTCTCCTTTAAGTCCCCCAAATTCAGAGTCACCCAAACAGTTAATCGCAGATTAATATCTTCACCAATGTTTCATGGAAATGTTCACCATAAAGGTCAACTGTACACATTTTCCTGTGCTACCGAGCAACTGAAAGAGGTATGCAAATCATTCATTTGAAAGCACACCCTGCTCCAAGGTCCAAGCAGCACCATTATCAAAGTTTATGCAGTTATTGAAGTTATTAAAACCTTGTATATTCACTGTAGAAGAGACATGATAGCAGATCAGATATAGGTACAAAATAGGGATGCAACGATAATGATACTGGTCCAATTCCATGCACATAGTCAAAAAATAAAAAAAGGTCACAGTCCTATACTGTATTTGATACCATGTGATACTATGTGACAGCGATCTGGACGTTTTTTCATAATTCCTTCTCAAAGCAAATCAAAGCTGACTGCAAACTAAAGTCTGCAAAAATATCAAGTTGCGCTACTACAGCATCTTTCTACAATACAAGTAAGCTGATAAAACATCTTTATGGGGTTAATAAACAGTGTCTTCAACACAGAATGTCAGGGCAGACGTTCAATTGTGCAGAACATTATCAGCGAGCGTGGTCATTAGAAAATGAGTGTATGGAGCAGTGAATTGCACAGATACAGAGCTGTGAAGTAAAAGAAACTGTAGCACTTGAAAGCATTTCAGTTCTTCGACCACTGAGTCATAATAACCAAGTTAATAAGCAAGCTCGGTGATAATGCTCTGCACTCCCAGGTCAGCTGCCCTCATGCTCTCTATTCAAGATATCAAAGTATAGCAAAAAGCATGTACTCATACTTGCCCTGAAAAAATGCTATTGATGCATTCCTAGTACTAATCCTAGTACGAACCACTGATTGGTGTATATAAGAATAGTCTTACACGAATGCATTTAACGGAGTTCTGGCAGTCCGTACAGGATTTTTGAGGGTTTTTTGTGATTGTGGTGGAAAAATCCTTGATTCTGCTGCAGCAGTTTTCAAAATTTGCAAAGCTGAGATTTTATTGTGGTCCTCCCTGAAAACGACTTGAATTGGCAATTGCATGGAATTGTCATGTCTTCGCAGTGATGTTTCTTGGTAAATGAGACCTTTTAGTTGTACACATGCTCGACGCACGTGAATCGAAGAGGGTTTACGACTGTGAATGTGTGTCGTTTTGAAAATATGCAAGCTCCTCCGAATATTGTGGAGTCTGCTTGATTTTGCGTTATTTTCTGCAATCCTGGAGGGACTGGTTCTAGCGTGACCTCATTTCCGGGACACTTCCTGAGTTTGGACTATTTAAGCAGCTCACGTGTACAGTATTTGCTCATTGCAAAGTCTTCCCATCCTCGCGCATGTGTAAATTCCTTGCCGTTCTGATTACCTCACTGTGTACTAGACTCTTTCTGTGTTTGCCGATCTACTCATTGGATTATCCTTTGGACTTATTTGTTCCATCCACTGTATTTCTGACCCTTGCTTGTGTATTCACCTTGAAATTGGATTGTGTCGCAATATTTTTGTTGAGATTCTCCATTAAAGACCTCTTTGCACATGGATCCTAACTCTGTTTGAGTCCTGTATGTTACAGGTGCACGATACATTACGGTATGTTTGGTCTGTACATCTATATGGGTATACTTTGAAACAGCACTTCATCTCATATGTGAACATAGCTGTATAGAGATAATACACAAAGTAGGAATTCTTCAATGTCACAGTGCACCATCAGTCTCAGTCGGCCTTTCATGGCCATGTTGAAAATTGCGATGAAAAAAGAACTAGAGTAATTGATATTCCTCAGAGAAGCTACATGGTGCTGCCAAGAGTGGTCGAAAAAAAAAGAAAGAAAAAGAAAGAAAGAAAGAAAGAAAGAAAGAAAGAAAGAACCCTGAAATGGATTACTCAACGTCAGTAATGGCCATAAACATATAAATCACCCAGGGCTGTTGCCAAAGTCAAGGAAAACAGCTCCAGAGGCTGAGAGGAGAAAAGTACAGATGAAAGCGTCGAACAGCAATGCTCAAGTTTGGATGCACACAACTGACGGAAGCAGCACTGAGAAATTAGCATCTATTATTAAAAGAGCCAAACGTCCTGCACCGACGCAGCATACATTAACCTTCTGCAGCCTCAGACTCAGACGCTCATTAAGAGGCATTTCTGTGACAATCTACGAAGAACTGTGAGCTCATCCTGTTAAGGTTCACGCCGAAGAGACCGCAGTTGTCATGTTCTAAAACTTCGAGGTGACCTCTTCTGTTTCAGAATCATCTTGTCGTGTCGCTAATGGCTCTGGAGCTGATGGATTTATCAGAGGTAACATTTCGATGAAGAATGGCACTCAAACAGGAAGATTACAGGATATTTCGACAATCAATCTAAAAGCCTATTCATTCATCTCAGTCTAATTGCAATTGTGTTATGCTAGGCTATAGTGATGTGCCAAGTGCTAATGGGTTTGGCACTGCAAGCGAGAGTCGAGTCACTTCAATGACTGGCACCTAAAGAGCTCGTGACTAATGACGATAACGAGAAACGATGCAAAATGCACGTCGAGTTTGGACGAACGGAAAATGCACAACGTTTCTTCGTGACAGAAGTGTTGACGTAGCGAATAACAAATGAATTACAGGCTGGACTCATCCACTCAAATGTTACGTTTTAATCTCAGTGATTAATCTGAAACACGTTTACCTGTAATGATGAAATTGTCTTTGTAACTGTTAAATCTCTCCAAGAATTATGATCCAATGTAATTTTCCCACTTTCAATTTTCAAGCTATCAGCTAATATTACTGATCTGATGTTAACGTCCTCACGGTAATGACTTGTGTTGCTAGTGTATGTTACAGCCGTAATGCGATAAAGTAAGGAATAAAACACATCGTGGCATGCCGTTATAGCAGAATAATTCAGTCATGGGGTGTGTGATGAAGCAGTTACTGTTACCACATCAGCGTTCTCCCTGAAGAGTTTTATTCCTCAAGTATCATAGCAATGTGCCGCTTTTACTCACGGTTACAAAGCAATTCCACTGAAGACCCATCCATCCATCCATCCATCCATCCTCAACCGCTCACCCCCTTCCAGGGTCACGGGGGATCCTGGAGTCTATCCCAGGAGGCATCGGGCACAAGGCGGGGTACACCCTGGACAGGGTGCCAGTCCATCACAGGGCACAATCACATACACACTCACACCCATTCATACACTACGGACACTTTAGACACGCCAAACAGCCTAACATGCATGTCTTTGGACTGGGGGAGGAAACCGGAGTACTCGGAGGAAACCCCTGACACACGTGAGAACATGCAAACTCCGCACACACATGGCCCTGGCGGGACTCGAACCCCGGACCCTGGAGGTGTGAGGCTCCTTCCCTAAATGTTAAATAAACTTCTCCTTTCAGAAAGCGTCACCATAAACAGTTATACGTTTTCTTTGTTACATAACATTTTTTTTAGTCCGTATATTATTAGTCATGGGTTGTTCTGAATTTTTTTTTTTTTTTTACAGGACTCAAGGCTGTTGCCTTCAAGAGTTTGGTGGGGTGTGAAAGAGAACTGGAGCGGTCCAGGATCTCTGGTCCTCTTAAAGACAAACCTACTGAGATTTCAGTGCTTTCAACCTGCTGAGATTTCAGATGCTCTGTGAAAATATAGTTTATTATTATTATGTATGCGCACAAGAATGACGGACGGAATTGCGCAATCGATCCAAGACTCAAGTATGAAAACGTGCATAAAACCCCTGTGAATTAGATGTTATTACAAAAATGTATTACATTGATCAAGATTAATATAAACCATCACTATGAACTATCGCCAGAGCTGCTGTTACAGAAAATTAATTGACACCTTCAGACCAATCAGAATTGAGGCAGCGCTGCACACCATTTAAAATTACACACATTGATGACATCAAAACTGTCAAATATGATAATGATCCTACATTTCAGGCCTATATTGAGCCCATAGTCAATATACTCTACAATCAGTGCAAACTTAAAAACAACACATTTAGCAAAGAATATCTATATACATAATGACAATGACAACTGCAGTAGTCATCAATACTACTGCCACTCAAAGTGACTGACACTCCAGATTAGTATCCCAGATAAGGTATACGTCTGAAATACTGAGTACGGGAAAATAAGTAGTTGCACTCAAGCAACGGAAAAAACGTTTATCTTATCCATCTGTCTCATCTGTAATGTCTCAGATCTGCTACAAATTCAACACCTAGCTCGAAGTTACATTTTTCAATCATATTTTCACTTTCAGTCCATCTCTCTCGCGCTCTATCTTAGGGGAACAGGCTCACTTGGGACATGAGTGCTTAGACTGATGGAAGGCGTTTTAATTTTACCTCAGCAAAATGAATGCCTCCCTGATTACATTGCACTGGGGTGTGTGTGCGTGTGTGTCTCACAGTTGTTGTTTTTAATAGAAAGGCGCCTGTGGCTAAATTGTATCATTAGCTAAGTCAGTGTTGTTACACCTGCCCCTATACATCTCCATTTGCCTCACAGGTGTTCCAGGCCACAGGACAACAACTCTTCAGCTGTCACACAAAAGCAATGGGAAAAGCAGAAATACACGGCCACACACATGCTATACTATACATGGATATGAATACAATGTATGCAACAGAAGCAAAACAGATGCAAAAAAATTATGCGGAATGAACATCCATCCAGCCATCTTCAACCGCTTACTCCTTTTCAGGGTCACAGGGGAACCTGGAGCCTATCCCAGGGAGCATCGGGGACAAGGCGGGGTACACCCTGGACAGGGTGCCAGTCCATCACAGGGCACAATCACATGCACACTCACACACACATTCATACACTACGGACACTTTAGACACGCCAAACAGCCTAACATGCATGTCTTTGGACTGGGGGAGGAAACCGGAGTACTCGGAGGAAACCCCTGACACACGGGGAGAACATGCAAACTCCGCACACACATGCGGAATGAACAGAATGTGTTCTAAATGGCTTCAAATACAGATAGGAAAAGATGAAACTATTCATGTTTTCTTGCCAGAAAGGATCACTGAAACAGAGCACGAGTGGTGTGATATGGCGCTCACAAGACAAAGAAAGACCACTTTAAGCACAGTTAGTGGTGTCAGAAAATACACTCAACCGCTTTTGACCCAGAACAGTCCATTATTAGAGGATGACGTGGTACTCAGAATCTTTCAGCCACAGAACCTTCATGTCATGCTACCGAACTTGCTGATCTAGATAATTCATTCATTCAATCATTTTCAGTAAGTGCTTTATCCTGGACATGATTTGCGGTAGAGCCGGAGCCTATCCATAGAAACTGGGCGCAAGCTGAAATACACCCTGAATGGGACACACATTCACCAACAAACTCACACCTCTGGGTGCTGTCACAGGAAAATAACAGCATTTCCCATCATGTTTCATTCTGTACATAATCCGAGTCGGAGTTCAGAACAAAACATGATGCACACTCCCAGACAGCGGGTATCTATTTCCGACACTGAGCCAGGATAAAAACTCGGGTCACTGAACTAGGAGTCTATCTAACAAGCAAGATTAACATCAAATTCATTAGTCTGAGAGCGCAGTGTTCGGATGAAAAGTTATATGGAAAGGTCATGCAGTGCTTCGTATCTGGCAACCATGCCAATGGATGTTTCAGGAGTACAAGTGTGTATTTACAGTATGATACACCCCAGGAAGTACTTAGTCCAGTGCTTCGTATAGTAGGGTCTGAGGTCCCCACGATCACAACCCACCTTTTTCTAATCTATTAAATTGATTATTTAGTTCTTATACACTACCTGCCACATTAATAGGAACACCTGTACCTCTGTGCATTCATGCAATCATCCAGTTAGATCATTATGTGGCAGCGGCACACTGTATAAAAAGAAACCGTTAACGTTTTGACTTTGACTGTGGCGTGGGTGATTATTGATAGCGGATTTTAAAGAGTGATTTGAATTGCTGTTGACTTCCTGTCAGCTCAAACAAATCTGGCCATTCTCCACTGATCTCTCTCATGCCTTAAATAAGGCATTTGTGCCTGCAGAACTGTTGCATACTGGATGTTCCTTGTGTTTTTCACCACTCTGTGTAAACTCTAATGACTGTCGTGCGTGAAAACCGGCAGTTTCTGAGATTGTCGAATTAGACTGTGACACCAAACTCACTGAGATCACTTTTTTTTTTTTTTACCTGTATCCGAATGGGTTTCCCCCCCACTGCTGCCACATGATTATCTGATTGGATAATTGACAGTAATTATGAACCTGTTTGACTGGTCACTTTGAGCCCACAATTCAATGGGTTCAATCCAAACCTCAGTAAACAAGTCAGAGTTTAAGTAATGTCTTAGACTATTTAAAAATGGCTCCAATAAATATCCAACAAATAAAGTGTACATATTTAAATAATCTGCGAAGGTCCGTGGAATTTATTTGACATTTAAACGGTTCCCTTGTTGCAAAACGTCTGAGAACATCCGATTTCAGTTTCAGCTTGTGAGAACCCTTGACTCTCCAAAGGACCCTTTAGGAACTTTTTAAAAGACTGTAGAGTGCAGTATGGGATCTTGAGGATACAGTACAGGTGCAACATTTAGCTTTGATGATGCTATTAGCAATGTGTAGCCCAGTAGTTCAGGTTGTATCACTTTACTAACATTTCTCGGTCATTTCATACGGCAAGGGACAGGGTGATGTTCTTGAAATAAGAAGGAGGGAACCAAATAGAAAATTAAGGAAGGAGCCAGCTAGGGGAACGGCATCTGTGACGGACACAGAGAAAACCGTTGTATGATCACAAGCATTATAACAGTATATAGAGGCCTTATTTAGATTAAAAAAATTTTTTTATCCAAACACCTGCCTCTGAACGACTCTCCGCACGAATTAATCAACGCTTTGGATTGTTCATTATGGTTATGTGTAGTGTTGATCACAATCGTCTGTACAAAGTGTCAAGTTTCCCTGGGGATCCATTCAACCTCCCGTGCAGCGCTTTTTCGCTTTCATTAACACCTCACTGTCTGTAGCCCTGTGGCTTACTAGCAAAAAAATCCCGAGAAGCATGAATAATGCATGTGCATGGGATATTCTCTGATTGAAAGGAACATGTGAGCATTTTGTTGTTGGTAAACTTGGCATTACTCATCAGCATCGGGGCTTTTGAAATGCCCTCTGTATAATGATCCACTCAGATCCGGACACTCTAATCTGGCTCCGAGGAGAGTCACTCGCCTTTCCGAAATGTGCACCCTTTACTAGAGAAAGACTTTTTTAAACTTGATTCATAATTCATGACAGTTGGCCCAGGGAAAGAGTTAACCCCACCTTATTTGTGGGAAAAATTCAAACAGGATGTCATCTATACTCTGCCGTGAAGCATGGAAGAGTGTCTGGAGAAGGTGGTGATTATATTTTTCCAACGATAATCAGATTCGAGAAGATGATGAAGAAGAAGAAGAAGAAGAAGAACGCTTGGCATAGGCTTATAAAGACCAGGCCGACCAGCTTCAGCACCAGCGGCGTGCCACATGGATGGAGTTATCAGTCGGTGTACTGAGACCAATTAAATAACAGACAGATGTCTCTGCAGGGATCAGAATGAGTCGTTTTTTGGCACAGTGCTAATACCTGCAAATATATAAGCAAGAGAGGAAGAGCGACAGGCAGGGAGTAAGATGAAGAAAAGATAGAGAGGTGTTTCTCACTGCCAGCTTTTGTTTTGTTGGTTTTTTTTTTCAATTTGTTTTTTTCAAAGGGGATTTCACATTCGTATAGAAAGCTGAAGCTGATCCAGTAAATCCCCTTGGTAACAAAAGAAGGCTGATAGCATCACATCGATAGGACACAAAAAATGAAAGGGAAAGAGAGAGATGAAAAAAATACAGAGAGAACGAGAGACAGAGACGGAGTAAAGAACAGGGACAGAATAGGAAACACAACTAGAAAAAAGGGTTAGTTGATATGCTGAGGAAATTAGATGGGTTTTGTGTGTTGGTTTATGTGGCCATGTGCATATTGTCACTGGTTGTCTACCAAGGTCATGATTACTTTCACCTGTTTTCGGTTCTTCCCTTCATTAGTCTGTGTATTTAAGCCCTTGTGAAGTAACACTCAGCGTACAGTATTCTAAGTTGGACTCATTACTGTATGTGATTCAAACATTAAGGCAACAGTTTGGGAAAGACACGCATATGGATGTGATGGTCAGTCAAGTGTCCACAAAACTTTGGTCATACAGTGCACATGTACCTTTTTTAAAAAAGATTGTAAGGAGATGGGTTGAAACCATGAACCTTCAGGGGTTGGAACCATGAACATTCAGGGGTTGGAACCATGAACCCTCAGGGTTTGAATACATGAACCCTCAGGGGTTGGAACCATGAACCTTCAGGGGTTGGAACCATGAACCTTCAGGGTTTGGAACCATGAACCTTCAGGGTTTGAACCATGAACCTTCAGGGTTTGAACCATGAACCTTCAGGGTTTGGAACCATGAACCCTCAGGGGTTGGAACCATGAACCCTCAGGGGTTGGAACCATGAACCTTCAGGGGTTGGAACCATGAACCCTCAGGGGTTGGAACCATGAACCTTCAGGGTTTGAACCATGAACCTTCAGGGGTTTCATGATACTTTTTTCATGAACCTTCATGATACTGAACACGATAAGGATGCAGTGAGAAATCTTCAGAAATCTGAATACACTCTTGAGTGTGTTAAGATTCGGTGTGGCATATCTCAAACGCTATTGGCTGTTGTGGACATCCGTCAATCCCTTTGACACGCTCCTTCCCTGACGTCCTGTTTCAAAAGAAAATACGCAAACATACGGCTTTAAATCCCGGCTGTCGTACCATTTCATGCGCACTTAACGTATACGGCAACATGTCTTTCTTATCATTACATTTTAAATTCTGCCATTTTGATTCTGCATCGATACGGTTGTAGAAATCACCATATTCCAGTGCTCCATATTTTTATGACTTTCTAGAAGAGCTTCTGTAGTTTCTCTTACTTTGTGGGTCAAATTGTGACGCAAACCAAATTGAATAAACTCTGATCCCCCATAAAAGCCTCTTGATGTCACAGGCTGCTGGAGTGTTCGTGGTCAGTATGATACGGAGTGTGAAAGTAGCTTAAGTCCCAGTCCCGTATAACAAGAAGCCATGGAAATATCTGTTCAAGGCCCGGGACGAAGGGATTCATTATCTTTGCTGTTGCATCTTGTCAGCACTGCTTCACTATTCATTTGCAAAGGCACCCATGCAGAACTGTTATGTTTCTAAACCTAATCATCGTATAAGGTTGAGTGAATACTCTTCCGGAAGTGTTTTTGTATCTGACAGACGGATTCTAATCAGAAACTCTCCCTTCGTTTTAGTCTCCTTTGCTTCTCTGTACTCAGATATAATCACTGTTTGTTCGTTCCTCAGATGTGCACTCGGCTCTATGAGATGTCTGCTCTGAGGTACTCGCCGGATTGGTTTGATGTAGATTCCTGTGGTAGGCTGGATTCCCTCATGGTGTTCACAGAAATAGGACAGGTCTCAAGGGGCTAAGCAAACATGAAAGTGTGTGTGGGTATCGGTGTGTATCCGAGTGCAAGTGTAACAACACGTTCACATTACAGAGAGTTGACCACATTGTGAAACACTGTGTAAGTTCAGCAAGACATTCCTGTAGGACTCGGGGTACGAATCTCTCTCATTCCGATGATACGGTACACAAGGATTCAATACACAACAGATAATTCGATACACTTCAATTCACGACTGACTCGGATTTGATTGAGTTCAGCATGGATATGATTAGATTCAGGTCCTATCCAATAAGATGCGTTTCTGTGTATTGATCTGTCCTAAGTTTGACTCGATAAAGTATCTCTTCACTGACTTTACGTTGTCTGAGAATACATTAATTCTCTGTATTACAGCGCAGGGTCAGTACTGTGTATCCAGGTTCTAGCAAAGTATTTCCTCTCGTTCTTTCTCTCTCGATATTTTTTTATTCATTTCTTTTCAATTCAAACCACCACCTAGGATTGTACCAATTTTCTGTTTTCTTTGGCAGATCTTCAGCCTGCAAGTAAATGATCAAGAGTGTGCATGAGGTGCTGTGCTACTAAAATACGACAGGAAAAAAAAAATAAAGCAAGGCCAAGATGAACGATTTTTTTTTTTTTTAGAAAATGTCTCTGCACTCATCAGCTGTTAAACCAGCCAAGTCGATTGAACACTGAAACTCAAGTGTGCCCTTCCATCTCGACCTAACTGTTCATGTTTCAATCTAACGAGACTGTCAGAACCCCAGCCCACGCACACAAAGGCTTCAAAGAACCAGTTCTTAATTTCATTAGCACTATCTAAAATGAGAATTTAAATGATGTTATTAAAGGGACTTAAGAACAACTCCCGACGTGTTCGCGCTAACGGCGATGAAAAGAAAGCTGCTTTTATTCCGTTGTTGAAAAGGAGCAGCTTTTGGACATCACTCATGTGTTGTGTAAAAAGACAATTTCAGACTTTGTTCAATGCGAACTGACATTGGTGGACATGAAGCTTCCACGGTCCGCTAATCACTTTCAGTCCAAGCTAAATAGTCAATTCGCACATGGTCCGTGGATGCGAGAAGGACTCTACAGAGGTCAATCAAAATGAAGTGAATGGGGACACAAAAGGACGATTCTGTTTGTTATGATGTATGTGTCTTCGCCATTGTCCAAGAAAAGCCCGAGAGGACATGCAGGAGAGAAAAGAAAAGAAAACATCAGCAAATTATTAACTTCTGTTCTGCCTGGCTCTACAATTCTATCGCTAACGTGTTATGCCTCCTTCACCACAGTGAAAGCAGAAAAAAGGGGGGAGGAGAAAGAGACACTATGAGACAGAGAGATCGAGAGATAAAAACACACAACGTGAACATACAGAAACTAAGAGTGTGGTGCTGTGAGAGATTGAGAGAACAATGCAGAGAGAGACTGAACACATGACTGAGAGAATGAGAGAGAAAGAGCAAAATAGAGGTGAGATAAGAAAGAGATCTAGACAGAGCAGGGAGTGTAAGGCGAAACAGAGAGAAGGAAATAGAAAGGATGAGAGACAGTAAGATTCCAAGGGAGAGCGAGAGAAATATATAGAAAGCGAAATGTTAACATTTTTGTGAAAGGGAAGAATCAAATAAAAAGCGAAAGAGTGAAATGGAGTAAAATGGACAGAAGGAGCGAGGGGAAAAGCATGCGAATGACAAAAAAAGAGAGAACATGTTGGATGATAAGAGGAAGTGCGAGAGTAA
This sequence comes from Noturus placidus, assembly GCA_022414735.1. Taxonomy (NCBI): domain Eukaryota; kingdom Metazoa; phylum Chordata; class Actinopteri; order Siluriformes; family Ictaluridae; genus Noturus; species Noturus placidus. The sequence goes on from JAFFST010046854.1 coordinate 57,251, forward strand.
AGAGAAAGTGATCAAGAGAGAGAATCAAACGGTAAGTGAGCAAAAGAGAGCGCGAGAGACAAAGAGTTTAAATTAATGGTAAGAGAGAAATGGAGATAAAGTGAGCAAAATGAAGACAAAGAGCGAGGGAAAAAGTTATGAAAGAG